>VMRK01000425.1:0-38162 GCA_016801395.1 Leptodermis oblonga
TCCCCATAGGCTCAGAATTTGATTGGACTTTTGGAGTGCATTGACTAAGGGGGAGAAAATGCTATCAAAGGTGGCTTGGTTTTAAAAATTGTGCTTACTTGATAAAAGGCTTGGCTTGATATAAGAACACTCCATTGTATGCTTAAATGATATAATGATGACAAAAAAGGGGGAGAAGCTGTGATTTATTGCTTTAACTTGTCATCTTAATGTTTGGAGTTTCTTAAGTTAGAGAAATATGTGCTTAAAATGTTTTACTTTATATTTTCTCTATAAAATCACATATTTGTTTTGTCATCATCAAAAAAGGGGAGATTGTTAGACCTATGGCCTTAATCTTAGTTTTGATCATAAGTTAACGAATATCTGATTTTGTTCAAATGTTTTGCACTTGAAGAATTGTGTAGAAAAATGAAGAACAAGGGTAGCAAAACAGAGCGTCCGAGCAAGTATCTGAATCGTACAACATATTGCATCGTGGTCAGTTGAGAAATCAAAGAAAGAGAAAAACGGCAAAAAGAAAGAAGTCGTACGAGTTCTTGTCGTAGTCTGACAGAAACTCGCACGAAGATATGAATTCAAGAACTGTTTCAAAGTCTGGTCTCGACACCCTCTCCAGTAAGCTCGAAGCTTACTAAGAAATGTTCGACTTCACCCACATCGACAAGCCCATGACACCCTTTGAGCTCTCGGGTTGAAATTTATTCCAAATCTTAAATCTAAATTGAAGTCTCGAACCCGAACAAAGACAGGCCTTCAAACTCGAAGCTGGGCCTACGATTTGTCATCTGACTCAAATAGAAAATCGCACGAACTAGCCGTTAGACACAAAAATGACAAGTTTCTGAGATCAGCTATTTGGCTTGTGATTTTCCCTACGACTTGGACGTGCCTTTTTCCTGACAACTTTCAACAAGCCATTAAGAGCCATTGCAAGCCAATTTTGACACTTCTATAAGTATTCCCAAGCTACAGAAAGATGATTGATCATCCCTTTCAAGTCTCCTACACTTAAGAAACATTCTCAAGCTTTTTTTTAAAAAATTTGTAGGTCAAATTAGCTTGCTGTGTTAGGATTAGAAAGAAGCTTTCATTCCCATTTGTGTTAGGTCGTTGGAAACTCCATTGTGGAGCTTTTGACCTTTTAAACACTTCATTAGAAAGTTCTAACTCAAGGGTTTGAGTACAGGCAATTTGTATTCGAAAAAGTTCTAAGCTCTTGAGTAAAGAGTTAGACAAGAAGAAAGGGGGAGCAAGATAAGAAGGAGAGACCCAACTCTAGAGCTTAAGTTTGGGCAATTGTACAAGTCCCAATTTGAGGTAAATTGGGCAATTGGGGTTAAAGACCTATTCAAAAGTTTGGATTAGGCAAAAGGGTAAAGGTCTTAGCTTAGAGCTAAGTTAGGCATTTGTCAAAGTCTTGATCAAGAGATTGATCAAGCAAAAGTCCTTTGGTCTAGGCAAGAGGAGTCTTGAGTAGGACCTTAAATCCTTGAGGAAGAATAAGGCCAAAGATCCAATTGCTAGCCTTAGGCAAAGGAGTCTTAATATAGAGCTAGATTAAGCAAGGGAGTTCTAGTATAGAGTTAGATTAGACAGTGGAAAAGTCTTGAGATTAAGAGATTAATCTTGAGCAATTGTAAGGGATTGAAACACTCCTTTTAGTGTTTACTAGTATATTAGAAATCTCAAGTTGTAGAACTTGGTGAGTGGAGTAGGATTCAAGGGGAATCTGAACCACTATAAATTTGGTATGTTCTTGCTTAATTTGTTTATTTGCTTTCATGTTTTGCAATTCACTAATCACACACCTCACTAAGAAATCTAGTTTTAAAGTGTTCTAAAACTTGTCTTCGAAGAAGAAATTTTTAAAGGGTCAAAGAAACTAATTCACCCCCTCCTCTTCTTAGGTTCATTTTAGGTTGCTAGTGACAATTAGGATTTCAAGGGTGAATTAGATTTTTCACCAACTAAAGAGCTTTTTTGGCAGTTTTGGAAAATTATTTTAAGTGCGTTGTGTTATTATGATTTGCTAAGTGCGTTGTGTTATTAGTGATATGCTAAAACAAAAAAGAAAATAAATAGACAAAACATAAAATACCACAATTTATAGTGGTTTAGATTTCCCCTTCAAATCTTAATCCACTATCCAAGTCCTCAAACTGGGAATTTTCTAATCCAGTATAGAGAATAATTTTTAGGTGCAATTGAAATCCTTAAACTTGCCTAACTTATGTCCCTTTAGAGTTGGGTATTTTGCATAACTCAATTACTCTTAGAAATAGGACTTTTCTCCTTAATTTCTTAGCACTCAAGAACTTTTCAAATCTCACTCTAGATAATGACTTCTGTCAAATGCCTAATCTTCCTCAAAGGTAGGACTTTTCTCATTTGTCTAATGTAACCTCTTAGAATTCGGATTTTTACAAGGGAAAATTGTACTTTTGGTCTCTTCTTTATGCTTGTTACACGTTTGGTCCATTTTCTACACAAACTCGCACTTTTGGTCTCTCTTCTTTAATATTTTGGCATTTTTGGTCTCTCTTACCAGCAACCAACTGGTTGACCAGTCATTTGAGGTCATAATTAAATTTTTAATAATTGGCAACCCTTCTTTAGAAAATTGCAAAGAACTAAACCCTTTAGAAGTCTAAAAATAGTCACCCAAGCTTGTTTTTCATATGGCAACATTGACTCTTCTTGGGGGAATTCAGACCATTCCTTATAAATTGTGAAAAAAACTAAACCCTTTAAAGATTTGAGTAATTATTATTTGGCCCCAATAATTTTTAACTTTTTCAAAACGGTCTAAATTACCGTTGACTTCATTGGTCAACCATTAAGGGACCAAATATGCCAAATTGTTAAAAAAAAAAGGGACCAAAAGTGCGAGTTTGAGTAGAAAATGGACCAAAAGTGTAACAAGGGTAAAGAAGAGGGACCAAAAGTGCAATTTTCCCATTTTTACAAGGTTTCACCTTTTTGCTTGCTCCCTATTTCTTCTTACCTAACCTTTCTCAAGAGTTTAGTACTTTGTTTCTCTTAATTTATACAAGACTGACGCATCCCTAAGTGTTTAGAACTTTTCCTATATTTTTCTAAGTGAGGAGGATATGTCCTCAAAATGGGTGTTTACAATAAAGCTAGGTTTGGGCCTGAAAGCCTCATTTTTCAATGAATGGAGCTACCATCTCTTTCTCAAATGTGAGACTTCTCTAAAAATAGCTTCTAAGTGTTTGTCAATATTGGTTGTTCCATTCAGAAGACTTGATCTTCATTTGGTGTGTTTGAAGTATTTATAGAAATTCCAAAAACTTGTTCCACCGGTTGTTTTCTTTTACTGAAATTCCTAGCTATGAGGTGTCGAGTCATGACCTTGTTTTTGTCTTGCATCTATCATGACTATTTAACAGATAGTTTCTCTTGAGTTAGAAGTCCTTTCAAATGTCTATTTGGATGCTTTTTTACTTTGATCTCGAGTTTAAACATGATTAAACACTGACTGATCATGTGTTTTAAATTTCTTCACAAAACATTTAGATTTACTATTGAAATAAGTTTCAAGTCAACAGTATTGCTAATAACCCATTTGCATGACCATTTTATTGGCCTTTCAATTTTTATACTATGACACTCAACTTCCAAGTCATTAAAGTAAATCACTTTTTTTTCTTTTCTTTTATTTTTGAAACGAAGTATACTCATAATCAAAACAAATCTTGGGACCTTAGGTGAAGCAATTATAGAGTTAAATTCCAATTTTAATGGTAAAAAATTTAATTTCAGTAATGCTTTGCCACATATAGCATTATTTTCGTGTATTAAATTGTTGACTTTATTATTTGCCAAAATTTGAAAGATTGTTATTTAGATTGACTCATTTTGAAAATAATTGGGACCACATTACTTATACATACAAAGATTGTAGACTGATATTGTAATATTTCCTTCAAATATACTTGAAAATTGACATGTAGATACCACATTCATAGTGAGTAAAATTTAGGAAGGTTTAATATTTCCTTATGGTTAAAAGAAAACAACAATGACAATGTACTTGTGTTCATTTATAGTGTTAGAAGGGTCTACATCTAATGTCATTTGATGATTAATTAAGCAAATAAATAATTGAACAAATGTTTGAATGTTTTAAGGCATAGAGCTTTCTGCAGAATTAACAGAGTCAGCTTTCACTACAGTTAAGTCGAGTTGAATTCTTAGAAAATAGAAGGAAAACTTAAAGCTGATCATGAAGAAGTCAAACCAAACTATGGAGGTGTGGAGTCATATTGAAGAGAATCCAAGAGTTCAACATTTGGCCAACATTATAATTTCACTAAGTATCAGAAGGTTGAAGCAAGTAAGCTCACATTGCAATAAGGTTGAGTTGCAGTAGCAAAATCCAAAGAGTTCATAAAAAGAAGATTGGCTATATTTTTATAAGTGTGAAAGGAAAAAAAAAAATAATGTGAAGATAACTTGCACTATTATAAGTCAAATTGAAGTAAGAGAAGACAAAGCTGATAAGGAGTAGCTATTATTTCTAGACTTGTTTGAAGATTCATACATATATATATATATATATATATATATTTAAGCAAGTCGACGGATTTGGTGAATTGACCTAATATGGAAAAGTGACAATTAATGCTACAGTAGGCATTAAAATTAAGCTCAAAAGGATCTGTGGGCAAGGTGAAGGCAAGTCGAGTCGACATAGGTGTCGCACTAGACAAATACTTTTTCTAGCTTTTACAAGATTCGTTGAAGGCAACCTTGGGAGCTTCTGTAAAACCTCAGGACACTCCACTCCGCCATTAAGGATGTAAAACTAAAGTATTATTATCAAACTCTGCTTAAGTTATGTTAATAAAAAAATAAAAAAAAGAATAGTTAGTTCATCCTTATGTAAGAAAGAGACCGTAGAGTTCTAAAGAGTATCTCACTCTTTAGATCTCTTAATTTCAATATACTCTTTGCAAAATTTTACACGTGAGTTAGCTAGATTGATGTAAAGTGGGAGCAAGGTTTAAGGGACAATTTAGTGTAATACTAATTTCTAGATAGGATTAGGTTGTAAGTACTAAGTACGCTTAAAAAGACATTGTTAAAGGCCAAGAGGTTTGGAAAGTTTAGTACAAATTCCTTGGTGGGAATTTAGGCATAATGTAAAAGCTTAGTCTCTAAGGGAATTTGAGATAGGCAAAGAGAAACCCTAAAATCCACAGGAAATTTTACTCTTGGTTGTAAATGTTTGAATTCTACCTTTAAGTAATTCTTTATTTAGTGGATTAGAAAATTATAAGTTGTGGAATTCAAGGGTGGTTCAAACCACTATAACTCGTGTGTTTTGTCTCTTGATTTACTTGCTTTATATGTTACAAAGTACAAATCACACACTTCACTTCGAAAAATATTTTGGAACGGAGTGGAAAAGAGTTTAAGGATTTTCTAATTCCCCTACTCTTAGGTTGCCTTGATTGGATTTCACAAAGCTCGAGGAATTTATTTCTAGACACGGAAGTTGAAAATGTGAGTTCTCATTTTTTTAATGGATTTCCGTTCTTTTCTCTCTTTTTTTCCATTTGTTTTTTTTTCTTTTCTATTTTTTCTAATCAATTTAAGTACTAACATATAGTCTATTTCAAAATTTTCAGTTGAGTACTTAACCAAACATCATCAATCACACAATGAGCAGCCCCTCGCAGGCCCTTCGCACAATAGTAAAAAATTGTTACCTAAATCGATATTCTATATTTAAATTGAAATTTTAATGATTAAAATACAATATTTAAGTAAACTTTTCTCCCATCTCATGTTAGTGCCCATAGTTATGGGAACAAAATAGTAAAAGGAAAGTAATCCATGTTTTTAGCTTTAGTGTTTTATAAATGAACAAAAGGATACTATCATTTTTTTTTCCATGTATTTGTTAAGAAATCTATGAGTTAATGACATTATGATAAACCTAGATAAGTGTTGCTTGAGAAGAGAAAATCTTCACAATTGGTTTCACCAAGAGTGATATATATATATATATATATACACGCAGATTTATACAATGCAGCAAAGAGATGTCTGAAAGAAGTTAATCTCTCAACGGATATACAAGGAAGCACTCTTATCCTCTAAAACATAGAATGATATTAACTAAATTGTACTTGAGAAACTATAGTCATTCCTCTGGATAAATGTTAGATCATCAGATGCCATTTGCTAGCCTCTAGTAATGGCATCTGCCTTGTCTTTGTGGAGCTAGATTCAGCAAGACCTTCTAAAGCTAAGTCCAAGTTGCCGCTTCCTGACGATGAACAAAATAGGCGTCGTACAACAGGAGCATCCGTTGAAGAAGATGACAGGTTGTATGCAATGACACCCATTGGGTGATAAACTTACAACTTCTACCAAATTTGCAGATTCCATACCGAGAGTAGAAAATGCACAAAGGTTAATAATTATATTGTCAATGATTACAATTGAAACGTTGCAAGAATTTTTCAATTAATTTCACCTTATGAGGCCGTCACATGATCTGCACTCCCTTTGCACACTTCTGAAAGATTGTAATTAATTTAAATTGCAATTTTATTGGTCGATAAAGAATAGGTTTTGACTAAGTTTGGTGTATTTAATTATTGAATTGACTAAATTTGTTAAAAATCAAAAATTTTTTATTAGCTAATTTTAAATTTACATGTTAATGCCACATTCAATATGAGCAAAATTTAGGAAAATTTGATATTTCTTAGTTAAATGAAACAAAAAAGTCTATTGTACTTGCGTTTATTTATAAAAGTATTGGATTTATTTCTAAACACTGCCCTTTAAAACATGACTTTTGTTTTATCTTATGGTATTCCCCTGTTTTCTTCTTTTTTTGTTTGGGTGTGTCTATTTTTTCTGATGATATTAACCACTAATTTATAGTTTGATCTAGTTCATATTTTCTATTGATTAATTAAGCAATTCTAAATTTCGTGTAGTAAAATATTTTTTGACTTACAATTTTACTTTTTACATACTTAGTCATCGGTACGAAATGGTTAGGAATTTTTTCGACACTATCGAATAGTGAAAAGAATATTAAGATTTTTTGGGACGTGCGATTACTATTGGGCAAATGTGCCACATTTGTATTTGGTAGGTGCACTCAATATTGAGCAGATGTGCAACGTTTGTATTTGGTATGTGCAATCATTATTTGATATATGTGCAACATTTGTATTTGGCAGGTGCAATCAGTATTGGGCAGATGTGCGATATTTGTATATGATAGGTTCATCCTAGCAAACTGAGTATCTATTATAGTAAACTGAGTGTCCATCCGTGCATTCATGGAACCAAACTGCTCTGTCAAGAAAGCCATCAGTGCTTCATTGCTAGACTGCGAAGTATCTCCCTCCCTTTCTTGCTGACTACTCCCTTCTCCCTATTGGAGTCTTTTTCTAAGCACAGTCTGAGGTCTTTTTCCATAAACCCATTTTCCATCCTCCATTCTCATTCTCTTCTTAGAGAAGTGCAAGATATCATTTGGAATCGGGAATGGACCGGATCCATCTTCCAAAGGAAGATGGTTATATCTAAAGATCCTAGTTAAGTAATGCCCAAAGCCAAGGATCTATTCTCTGTAAACTCAGCCATAAAGCCCATAAACATGCTCCTAAAATCAATCAGATTGTGCTAATCCGTAAAATAGAATATGGTGATCTCAGAAATATTAGGCTCTGACGAATGTTTAGCAGCAGGAACAAAGGTATGACAAGTCATTTCATACAATAATCTCATATTTGGCTCTAAATTTCCTGGATTGTAATCATGAGTAGCTGAACCAAAAGTAGTAGCATCTGCAGGTCTCTTAAAATATTTCTTACTTAGCTCAAGCATAGGCAAAAGAAAAAGAGTAGTCCAATGCTTTGTATAATATATAGTATGCCTAGTAAGAAAGTCAGGATTATCAACCTTAGGCAAGTTTTCTAGAAAATTTAGAGCCCTATTTACCATTTCTGCGCTAATAGTAAACTGAACACCATTCACCCTAGAATAGTAATTATCTTCCTCATCTTTCCTAAAGTTAGCATAAAACTCTCTCATAGGAGTCTCATGGATGGGTTCATTCACATTCAACAGAGGCATAAAACCCTGGAATTCAAAATATTCTAAAACTTCATCTATATTTACCGTTCTCTCTGTATCAAGAACATAACAGTCCATGAGCTTACATGTCAACATTTGTTCATAAGCTAGTTGAGCCTCGTCATTCAAAAATTGAGGCAAAGGCTCCAAAGTAGAGTCCTCCGCTCTATTTCTTCTAAAACGAGTTTTCAGTGTAGGATTGGCCTTCTTTGGAGCCATTGAACCTAGAATTCAAAAACAAGAATAATGGAAAAAAATTGAAAATTAATCTTAAACTTATAGGAATTAGCTATAAGCTACCTAAAGCCAAATAAAGCAAAAATAATCAACAACTGACGTAGCGGAAGCTATGTATGAGAAGATTTCATGGAAACCAGGAAAAGCCTTCCAAAAAATTGTTGATTCGCTCACGAATACCAGTCAAATAGGCATTCAACAATCGTTAAATCACAATAGGATTACCAAAAATTAGGAAAATATAATATGAAATCTCAATTAATCAAAAACTATAAACTATCTATTACAATAAATCAAGCTAGCTATTTATAAGAATAGGAAGAAATAAACCTAATTCTAAAAGGAAAGTAAATAATAAGATAAACCTAAAACTAAAAGGAAAATAAATAATAAAATAAACCTATAACTAATCCTACACGGCTAAAGGAAACAGAATCCTAATCAAATTAGGAACTTATTAACAATTCCAAAATAACCCAAATCTATCACCTAAATCTCCCACTAACTTGACTGAAAATTAGGACATCTTAAACTTGGAAACTAAAATATGGAATCTAAAGATTGACTCTCGGCCATGCATTAGAATTTGATTAACTCCTTGACCTAAGGTTTGAATTCATCGTTTTGTTCTGCATCAACAACAATCCAAAATAAATGCAAAAATAAAATTGAAATCGGGTAAAACCTATTGAACTTGGTTTTACCCATAGCCAACAATTAAAACATGAAATAAAATGTAAATAAATGAGAAACTAAACCAAGAAAATGAAAACCCACCTCTTAGAGAGGCCTAGGATGTAAAGAAATTAAAGATTGATCCACAAAAAGGACCTTGAATCCTCAAAATCCAAGTTATTCAAAAATTTTGAAGGGATTTTATCGATTTTGGAGTGAAGGAATCTTCTAAAATTGTTCTTTGAGGTGTTAGAAGAATCAAACTTCTAGGAATTAAAGACTAGAAACTAAGAACTGGAGGAATTTGAGAGCTAGGGTTCAAGTATTGAAAAGGGGAAAGAAAATTCGATCGAAGAAAAAAGAAAAAATTTCTCAAATTTAGGTACTGGAGCCCGATCAATTTTAACCGATTGGAACTCCAGGAAAATTATTTTCTAGTCCAAATTTTTTGATTATTTCTGATTTGACCTCAAAACCTTTTTAAAGACTTTTTATGTTATTTTTCTTATTATGAATTCTATCCCTTAGTTTTATTAAAATTCTAAACTATAGTATGTTAAGAAAAATGAAATTTTAAACCTTGAAAAAGTTATTAGGAAATTTTATTCTTTAAATTTCTTATAATATTTTCTTTCTAAAATATATAAAGCTTTGTGTTAATATGACTTATATTATTTACATATATATGACTATTTATGATTAGGAAAATTTTAAAATATGATTACCCCTTAGTTATCTTTCCAAAATAAATAATTTCGAGGATGAAATTTCCAAAGGGGGAAAGGATGTGAGACTCCGTAAAACTTTTAACATATAAACTCACCTCAAGAATATTTAGAGGTATTCATAAAAATATTTTCTTTACTAAATTATTGAATTTCTTTAAAAAGAATTTTTATCTAAAACTATTTTTAGAAAATTTTACAAAAAGTTATAAAATATTTCTTTTAAAGAATTTTCTTACTATGATTTCAATTTTAATCTGTGTTTAGATTTGATAAATTTATTCTTGATTTTATGATATGTTGTTTGTTTAAGGATGTTATTATTTAAGAATTTATGGAATTTTTAGAAAATAGGAAATAGAAAATAAGAAAATTAGAAAATAAATGAAAAATAGTAAAATAAAAGGTCAATCGGTTTCACCCAGTATCAGATTAGGTAAAACCGATTGCACTGCTGTGAATAGTAAAAATAGAAACTTCTAACCACCTACGGAGCGATTTTAACCGATCATGGAATAGGTAAAGCCGATTGGAATTGGTTTTACCTAGTTCTCCAATCAGGTAAAACTGATTGGAATTGTTAGACCTATGGTCTCAATCCTTAAAGTTTTGTATAATGATCAAACAAAAATGAGGAGAATGTTAATGAATCTGCTTGAGATAAAAGTGCAGAGAAGCATAGAGATTTCGACACCCAGGGTCGACAGGCTTTCGAACTCGAAAGTAAGCCAAGAAAGCTTTGAACCCCAGCCTCGACAGGCTCTCCAAGTTGAGAAAACCTTGAAGTCAAAAATCAAGATAGGCAGCCGACACCCTTTGAGCTCTCGGGTTTGGAATTAACTCAAAATTCCACAAAACAATTGAAGTGTCGATACCGAGTGTCGACAAGTCCTCAACATAAGCTTTCCTAGAAAGTATCAACTTTGACAAAGTCGACAGGTTGCCGACAACAGTCGAGTTCTAGGGTTGAAAATCCTAAAACAAAATTGGAGTGTTGAGCTCGAACGTCGGCATGGTCTCAATGTCGAAGATAATGAAACCAAAAAAAGTGCCAAAATATATTCATTACACTACACGCTAAACAAAGTGTCCGTTAGAAAGAAAATTTCAAAAAGGAATGATCGTAACCAAAGTCTTGAGCTCAAAGGTCGACTTCGAAGCTTCAGTTTTATTTTCAGCACAAGTTTTCTAGCCGTTGGAAAGAAAGAAAGGAGGTTCTATAAATACCTCAAGCCTATCATTTCAAGTTTAAGAATGCCAAATTGAGTTTTGCCTTCATCTACAACATCCCAACTCATTTCAAGAGAGAAAATCAAAGCTTTGCATTCTTCAAAAAGAAATTTGTCATAGTCTACTTGTATTTTCAAATACCCATCTTTTTGTACTCATCTTGTTTAGTGCAAGAACTTCTTTGTAAACCTTGTTTAAGTCCTAACCTAGTGTTTGGTTGAGGCACATTGTAAAAGTCCTAATCTCTTGTTAAAGAGATAGGCAAGGCGAAAGGGGGAGATTGAAGAGAAGGAAAAGAGTTGCAAAAGTCCAAAGTCTAGAGTTAGATTAGACATTTGTGTGAAGTCCTAAGTCTAGTGTTAGATTAGGCATTTGCTATGAATACCTAACTTAGAGCTAAGTTGGGCAATTGTGAAAAGTCCTAAATTCTAGTGTTCGAATTTTTGCATTTGTAAACGTTTGAATTACACCTTTAATAATTCATTTTGAGAGGGTTAGAAAAGCCCAAGTTGTAGAACTTGGGTAGTGGATTAGGTTTCAAGGGGAATCTGAACCACTCTAAATTGTGTGTGTTTTGTCTTCCATTTACTTTGCACTTAACATTTCAAAACACTTCTCACACACTACACTTTGGTTTAAAACGGAATTTTTCAAAATGATTTAAACTAGAATTTTAATCTACCAACAACCAAATTCACCCTTCCCCCTCTTAGGTTGCTAATCAGGACTTTAGGAAGGTAGAGAAAAAAACCTCATTCGATTTTACCCAGTCTACAATCGGATAAAACCGATTTATCAATTTTTGCCAATCACCCTATCGGATAAAACCTATCGGGAGTCAGAGGTGAAGAAAATTATCTTCTCTAAATTCAAAGATGAGCTATGAACCTAGGGGGTCTAGGTACCCCTAGGCTTTGTCTTACACGATTTCAGAGATCTATAAATACCTCCTGGATCATTCAAAAATTCAGTAATTCACATAATCAAATCCAAAGTTAGAAAAGAGTATAAGTTAGGAGAAAAGTTAGAAAGTTAGGAAAAAGTGAAGAAAGGAGGAGATTGGAACATGAAGTTGGCTTGGAAATCTGAAGTTTGTGATCTAGGAAGACTTAGAAATCAAAGGTAAGCAATTTCAAGTTACTATAACGTAAATCTTAAAGTTATAATGCAAAAAGTATGAATTAGTTAAGTTTTGAGGTTTCCTTAATAATTTGATTAATTCTTGAATTTTGAACGTTGAAAATGTGTTGTGGAATGTTAGAAATGTGGTAGGTTTATTGTAGAAATGATTTTAGCAAAAAGAACCGAAGCAAAATAAGATTTGTGCACCATTTAGCCAAAACCCAAAGCAAAAGGTTGAATACAAGTTTTTTAGGCATGGATCGGTTTTAACTGACTAAAGAGTGGGTAAAACTGATTAGCCATGTTCAAGAAAATCGGTTAAAACTGATTGTTCAGCTGGTAAAACCGTTCCGGTCAGTTTTACCGATTCCGGAATGGGTAAAACCGATTTACCATTTCCTGAAAATAATTGGAGTGGTTTTAACCGATCTTCAATCGGTTAGAGCCAATCCAATATTGGAAAAAAATAATTTCCCATAATTTTAAATTTTTTTGTTTATTTCTTTATAATTCCTTTTATAAATCTTTGCTACAATTATTTTTAAAGGGCTTTAAAGCTATATTTTCTTAACTCAATAATAATTATTTATTATTGGTTATTTCCAAAATAAATTAGATATAGTTTAAAAGTTATAAACTCTTTGTAAAGAAAAAATAAGTAAAATAGTTTTACGGCATAAAACTTAGATTTTCTTTAAGATTAAGATTAATGTACTTTCTTATGGAACTACTTATTTTTAAACTAAAATAGAAATAACTTTTATTATTTTACTCTCCTTTTAGTAAAATTAGCTAAGGTAGTTTTATGCTTTACTTCGTTATAGAATCCATAACAAGTTTAAAGAATCTTAGGATTCTATTTGTTATAAATAAATACTGAATTTTCGGATCCTGAAATATATGCAGATCGGCTAGATAGAACGTGAGCTTATATCTTTGAACTAAGGTAAGTTTATCACTAAAAATGGATACATTTTTAATGCCATTAATAATTGAATATGCATTAAATCATATTGTGTGACATGTTTTAAACGCTTTCAAATAATGGTTGAAATACTTTTAATTTTGAACTGCCAGTTGTGTTTACTTACCGACTAGAATGCATATATATTTCTTATGCTTCAGTTATACTTTCTTTGTGCATTGAATCTGTTATATGAACATAAGTTGTGTCAGATCCATTATATGTGATGCGATTTGATCCTAAGAGCCAGCGTAGGGCTCGGTAGTCTGGACCATCTGCATTCTTGATTTCAAAATCAGTACTGACCACTGGGGCCTATATATGTATATGTTTGGGAGTTGGCTGACGATACTGATATGACATGATATAATATGATATCACATGATATGATATGCCCGGAAGGTGAACTGGCTAGTCCGTTTATTATTCATATAGAAATTTAACGATTACCCTTCATTCTCGATATATGTCTCTGAATCCTGCATGAGCCATGACTGCTATATGATAGGATTTGCCTGAAATATATGCATGGGTAATTTTTATAACTCAGTAAATGTTTGCAAAAACGGTGAACTGTCACTGGGCAAGGGTTCATTCCATTTTCCTGTTTTGTTTTCCATTTTCAAATAAATTATTACAGACCTTTGGTACGAAGATGATTTTGCTCACTTGGACAACCTGAAATGCTAAAACTTTTGGATATAGGTAGAAGTCAGGATGGATAAAGATAGGCTCATACACTGATAAACATGTATTTTAGGGATGTGTAAGTTTTATTATATTTCTAATAAAGAATAAAGTTATTATGTTCTGCATGTTTTGAGTCCTGACGCGAACCAGGTAAGCATCCGGTGAAGCTAACCCTTTGTATGTGGGGTGGTGAATCTAGGGTGTTACATTTTGTACCAAGTTTTTTTTTGGGAAAAATTGCACTTTTGGTCCCTTTTGTTTACCCTCGTTACACTTTTAGTCCCTCTTCTATGTAAACTCACACTCTTGGTCCTTCTTCTTTCACATTTTTGCATTTTTGGTCCCTCTTACCATTCATTTGTGGTAAGAATGAAATTTTAAAAAAATTTGGACCCTTCTTTGGTAAATTTGGAGAATTAAACCCTTTAAAAGTTTGAAAATAGTCACCCACGCTTGTTTTTCATATGGCAACATCGACTCTTCTTGGGGGAGTTTGGACCCTTCTTTGTGAGTTACAAAAAACTAAACCCTTCAAAGGTTTGAGTAATTATTATTTAGCGCAAAAAATTTATAACTTTTTCAAATTAATCCAAATCACTGTTGACTTCATAGGTCAACCGGTAAGAGGGACCAAAAATGCCAAAATGTGAAAGAAGAGGGACCAAAAGCCTGAGTTTGCATAGTAGAGCGACCAAAAGTGTAACGAGTGTAAAGAAAAGGGACCGAAAGTGCAATTTTCCCAAGTTGTTTTCTATTATATGACAATAAAACTTAGAAATGCATTATTTTCATTATTATTGTTGTAGGGAATTTTTTTGCAACACTGATTTCTTAAAAATAGAGTTTATTGTGGGATAAAATTTTTTGGGGTGGTGTCATTGGTATTGGTAAGAGACCTTTGTATTTAGGGTGAGCAATTAGTATTATGTTGAGGACCAATTGAATTTTTTTTTTCAAAGTAAACTATTTAGCCTTCAAATGAAATTTAGGGCCTGCTTGGTTCACCTTCAGGAATGTGAATGAGAATGAGTGTGATAGTAGTATGGAATGAGAATAGGTATAAGTGTCAGGGATCACTATAAAAAGTGTTTGTTTGTATAAATTTTTTATCAAAATGTATTCGGATTTGTATTTTGCTCTTACAGCATAATATATCATATCATTTTAAAGGGATAATATAATTACAAAAAGAAAGAAGGAAGCTAGAAAAGAGGAGAGATAAAGTAGAGAGAAGAAAGAAGGTTTAATGAGTGGGAATGGAGGAGAGAAAAAGTGTGATGAGAGAAAAATTGTGAGAAGAAAGAGAAAGTGATATGAAAGAAAAATTGTGAGAAGAAAGAGAACGTGGAAAGAGAAAGAAAGGGTGAAGAGAGAGAAAATGGGAGAACGGAAGACAGAGAAAATAGGAAGAGGGAAAAAGTGATATGAGAGAGAAATTGTGAGAAGAGAGAGAAATTATGAAAAGAGAGAGAAAGTGCATATAGATAGAAAGTGGAAGGAAGGGGAGAGAGAAAGTGGGAGGAGAGAGAGAGAGAGAGAGAGAGAGAGAGATAAAGTGTGATGGAGGGAGAAGAGAGAAAGTTGGAAGAGTGAAAAAGTAAAAGAAAAAAGTGAAGGGTAAAACTCTAAAATTAATAAATTGTTCATTTCTTGAAATGAAACCACCAGATTGGTTGGAAATGGCTATTCCAAGATTTTTGGATATGAAAATACTCTTCTTAAACCATACCTATTAACCCAACATTGTAAATGGACATCCATAGTTTCTTTCCTATTCCCTTCAACCATACACCCCTTTTAGAACTGCATAGTTATCATTAAACCCTTTGGTAAAATTTTTGGAAGAAGCTTTCATGAAAAAAAATATATATACGTAGAATTTATTCTTTTAAAAATTAGTGAGGAGATGCAACCAGTATAGTATTGTGCAGAGGTGCAATCTTTGTACTTGAAAAGTGCAATGAGTAATATGCCAAGGTGCAATGATCTATTTTGTACCCATTTTTTTCTCATTCATATAAATTTAGGAAACTAGTCCCTGCCAGTTGCAGGTTATTGTTCGTGAGCTTCGGCAATAGGAAAGTGACCTCAGTAATCCATTGGGCCGTAAAATCAAGGCTCATCATAGTCTATAGAACTGGCCAAGAATTGTTAGAGCCACTCATGTTACCAAAATGACTCATTCCGCCCGTACACAAGGCGAGTCTCAAATTCCTCACTTCACCACCGAATTGCGATACATTATATCAATTTTCTTCCACTAATCGGAATGAGTAGGATGCATTATTATGTTATCAACTAAAATCGTTCAATCTGCATGCCAATACAAATTTGTTGCATCTTCTTTATTGGAAAGGGCCTCTTAAACCTCATAATTATTAGGAGATACCACACGACCTTTGCCGAAGACTTCTTCTTCTAGTGTAACAAGGAACATTACATTGTGGGTATACTGATGCATTATCTTACTCCTTCTGGTATAATATGCAATCATTTAGGAAAGCATGTATTTTATTATACTCCATACCATCAAATACATAATCTTATTTGCATCATAAATGCGGTCAGGGAGTTCATTATCTTCTGGAAGAAAATCCTTTAATACCGTTAAAAAGGATTAAAAACTAGTATCACTCCACCCGTTTGATGCTTTCAAGTTGTAAACCTTCAGGATTCCCAACAGACATTCTTTTCTCATTTGCACACCATTATTTTTTCTTTTTCTTTTCTTTGTCTAAACTTTCATTTTAATTTTATGTAATTTATTCTTCTTATTATTTCCATTTTGTACTTAATATTAATACTAAAAAGTTTCTTTTTATTCGTATGTTTATTTCCCTTTTTTCTCAAAATTTTTCAAGCCAATATAATTAATACTATTATAGGATTTTTCTTATGAAAAATGTTTAAAATGCTACTATAATTTATAGATGATATTTTACATTTTTAAATATAAAATTGGAGCCAATTTTTATAATTTTGCTGGGGATCTCATAAATTTAAGGACCAGCGTTGTTCTTAAAATTCTCTTGCAAGAAAATTCTCATAAATTTAAGGACCAAGTATCATAAAAAAAACTTGCAAGAAAATCAAACTAATGGTACCTAAATCTTTTGGATCGTTGAGAGTTAGTTGTTTGTTGACTTGCCAGATTTTTGTACCACATCTCCTATCAAAGCATTTAGGTAGAATGTGGTCATGTCTACCACAATAGTGGCTAATAATATGTGCATGAAATGAAATGATATGTCCTAACATATCTTCTATATGTGTATGAAGCTCTATTACATTCAAATTATGCCTACTCAAAGTCAAATAAGCATGTGTTTTAAAATAATTCTTTTTAGCATGAGAAACATAATATGGTCTAGCATCATTAAACACGGAATGCGTGTTCTTTCTTCTCAATGCATAAGTGTGCATATGATCATTCTTCACATTTTGAAACATAAAAATTTCTTTCACGTATTGTGAAGTGAATTCATGAACATGATAACAAGAAAAAATACGTCTTTGCGCAACATACTATTTTTTAGGCTTATAAAAGGAGGGATCAATCACACATATTATTTTAGAGGACTTCTTTTCTTACATCCATGCATATAAGTAGTCTTCTTTAAGCTTCTATAGATGGATAGACAAATTTGATATCAATATCTAAACCATTAATAAAAGTAGAAATGTATGCTTGTGCACATGTTCTATGACAGCATGATCCGCTTTTATCGTTAGCTACATTTTGTTACCCAACAATTTCTTCAAAATTTTTTTCCTTAGTGTCAAGTTCTTTAGGTTAGAGCTAATGTTAACTACCTTCTTCATTTCAAAATACATTTTTTCTAATATTTCATGAGACTTAATTCTTCCAAATAAGTCAATAATTTTTGTCTCAAATTTAAATTTTCACTTTTCAAGATATTATTTTCTTCTTGTTTGTCTCCTAATTAACATATTTCTAACTGATCAAGTTCAAGCCTTCTGTTTCACTTGAAGAGCTTTCATCATCTTGTGCCTCTTCCTTTTCAATAAGGAGATATCTAATAAAGTCCAAAAGACACTAGCACAATCAAACCAACTAAAATCAATGTAATGAAAATTTACTAATGCATTTAATAAGTTTAGAGCTTTTAATAAATTTAAAGAAAGATTCTTCCTACCAGCTTCATTTAGCTAATTTTCACAAAGCATAGGCATAATGGGACCATCACTAACTGTATCCCATAAATGAGAATCAATAAAATCAAAAAATATTTTCATTCTTTTTCTTTTTTTTATTGAGAAATAGCCGATTAAGTGAGTTGGGGGGGGGGGGGGGGGAGGGGAACCCTTTATTATAATTCAAATGATAAAAGTTGAATAAAGGAGACATAATGAACATTACTTCTACATAAAAAAAAATGAAAAATGCAGTATGCAAATATATACTAGTGAGATGCAAAATTAAGCCATAACTAGTCTAAAAATGGGAACAAAGTCCCTATCCAGTCTAACTAAATCGGCAAGATTGTAGGGAGATGGCCAGGGCCATAGGTGCGTGTAGTGCGTTTGCTGATAGCATCATTTGGCAATGCACCTGCAACATAGTTTGCGTCATAAAAATTATCATTATCAGATGCAGGTGGGATAAAAATATAAAAATATAATTTCCTTCATCAATAAGGAAATCAACACTACACAGATCAGCTCTTCAACATCGGGTTTGCACTTTTTTAGATCTGATGTGAATGATATGAGGTGGCAATGATCTCAGTTCATCAACACTTCAACACTGGTGTTAAATTCAAAAATTTTGTAAACAGAATAAATATCTCAGAAGTTAATTTAGAAAAATAATGTTGTATTAAAAATAAAAATAAACCATTCAAAAGCTTGATTTAAAAAAAATTTGAACTAAGTAAAAGTACTTAATAAAAAAGCAATAATATATTAAACTTAATAACAATTATTTATTACATATATCAAAAAATTAAATTCCTATTATAATATAAATGCTAACTTATGTATTCATCTACACCTCCGTATTTTACATTGATAGGCAACACTTCATCTTCAAAAGTCTCTTCCAAATTAACCCTATCCTCCAATTTTTTGATTAATGGATGTTCTTCTTTGGCTTTGGCTCCATACTCCACCCTCGTCATTGTCGTCCTCATCTTTTACTTCACAACAAGTGAAGATCCTCATAATCATATGGAGGAATTCATTGAAAAACTATCTTGATGATCCATTCTATAATGAGGTAGAGCGGAAAATCTTTGACTATGTAAAATTGTGATGAGGTGGAGTGAGCAATTGTCAACTGTGTAAAATTTTGCATAGTAAAAAATTGCATTTTCTATCTCATCCTAGAATGGATTATCATAACAGTTTTCCCATGATTTCTCATGATTCTGTATATTCACTGATGCCAGAGAGTGCAATTTTTCTCTGTGTCTGGACCCTTGCAATAGTTATACTCTTTGGCAGCAATAGTGTCACCTAATAGCAGTACAAAAAAACATTTAGAAGCAAATAAAACACAATTGAGCTCGAATCAGACAAGAAGGGATCGAGCTATAAAGTACCTTAAAAGAAACATAACAAAATGCTTTTAATATCCCAAAATTTGGGAAAATTGTAGTTTTGGTCCCTCAATTATACCCTCGTTACACTTTCAGTCCCTTAATTATTAAAACTCGCACTTTCAGTCCCATAACTATCACTCCTTCGCAAGTTTGGTCCCTCTTACCAGCAAGCTAACAGGTTACCGGTTTCTTGGGGTCAAAATGAAATATTTAAAGAATTATAACCCTTTTTTTGTAAAATGCAAGAAAAATATACTATATATGACTAAAAGCTAGCACTCTTTTGTTTTTTACCTACGAGAACTCTTCTTTTAGAAATTTGATGTTGCATTTTATGAACAAATTTTCAAATGATGCAATATTATAAATAACCAGTCAGGAAGCTATTTTTTTATCAACTAGTTCATAATCAAAATTGGCTAGAATAAAACCTATTTTTCATGAACTATTTCATAATCAAAATTGCCATAAAAAGATAAAAAAAGACTAACAACAGATTCGAATTAGTCTAAAAAAGCTTCATTATAACATGAGTGAACTGCCAAAAATATCATCATACTTTTTCACATTCTTTCGTTTTGTCACTACACTTTTTTTTCCCCCACAAATATCACTATATTCTTAAAAATGGGCCGAAAATGTCACTTTAGCCTTAGCTCCATTTGGACTAACAGAATGAGTATAATGTGATATTTTCAAGGGATATTTTTGACAGAGCAATAAAATTAAAGTATTGTTCATCTTCTCCAAAACTTGCACCAGCTCCAATCTCCCAGACCATAAAATCACAGTGGACAACCATTCTTTAACAGTAGCTTTCCAACAAGTCAAAATCAACTTAACCCATTTAATTTCATTTCATATCATCAGCAGCTTGATACATGGCAGAAACAACACCAGAAATCCCAGCAACATGCTTCCAATTATGAGTTCCTACAGCAATAGCTCCCCAGCTTCAACACCCTCTACTAAACCATTTACATCTTACACTGCACTCTGGGTGGAAAGAAAAAACACAATTGAAGATCTCACTTGCTTGTAAAAGAAAAAAATTACAGCAAATAACACACCAATGCTTGTAAAAGAAAAGAAATTGCAGCAAATCTCACCCCCATTGCTTGTAAAAGAAAAGATTGTAGTAAAAGAATCCCCATTGAAAACAAAATCCACCAATTGATTTCGTTAGCGACGCCCTAAAATTCCCTTCAAGCCAAGTTTTTTTAGCATCATAAGACGCAGAACAAGTACCCCAAATTAAGCTAGTTGTTTCTACCAACAAGACGGTATCAACTATGATGGAAGATCAGGGGATCTCGATATTTCCATCCACCTTTTCACCTGCCTAATCTCTAAAACAAAAAACAAAAAGAGAGATGAGCTGATTATCTTTTTTCTTTGTTTTGCTCTGACCCTAATTTTCACAAAATTGAATATTGTCGGTGAGGGAGAGAACGGAATAGATCTTGAAGGTCGGCGGTGACCTTCCGATGGAAATGGTGGGTGTACAGAGCGACAGAATAGATCTCTTTTTTTTTCTCTACTTTTGAATTATTATGCTTTGGCCCAAATAGTATTTTTATATTGCAAATTACTGTTGACTCTTTCAGTGAAACGGTAACTTACTAATAAAAGGGACCAAAACGGCGAAAGAGTGATAGTTATGGGACCGAAAGTGCGAGTTTCAATAATTAAGAGACTAAAAGTGTAACGAGAGTATAATTGAGGGACAAAAACTGTAATTTTCCCCCCAAAATTTAACTGAAATGAAAATGTCAACATAAAAAATTTGCTTTAGATCTCAAAGAACAGAAAAAATAAATAAAGGTTTATGATAGAATCCGACTATAGGGGTGTCGATTCAATCTACAATTTTTTTTGAAAAAATAGTACTGTCTCCAAGTCAAGATCCACAGGAAAAATTAATTACCACCAATTAAATAAAAAAAATTTAGATCAAATCGTATTGCAAGGGTGCTGATTCGATCTGTAAATTTTTTTGAACTAACAGTACTGCTTCCAGGTCTAATAAATCATAACTCAGAGAATAATAAATAAATGATTTAGAGTGATTTGGACTACAGGGGTGCCAATTCGATCTCTAAAATTTTTGTACTTATAGTACTACTTCCAAGGAGAAAAATAGAGAAGAATAAATAACAACCAATTCCAACAGATTGTTTAACACAAGCCTATAAAAGAAAAAGAAATAGCTAACACCATGGCAAGGTTTCCATATTTTAGACTTTACACCATAGCACATACTCACTAAATTTTTGGGAAACCAAAATTATACCTACAACACCAGTTGATCTTGCACGCTTTCTCCTTAAGAACCAAAAGTATGTCCTTTTTTCCCCATGGAAACATGCAATTAGAATATAACAATGATTCACTGCTGTTTAGAATATAAAAATAAATAAAAAATAACTAGAAAAATAATTGTTTTACCTTGTTGTGACGGATGAATATAGGTTGCTCCTCGCTGAATGTGATTCTAACGGTGATGACCGGCATAGTTTGGATGTGAGGAGAAACGATAAATGCATCTCCAATTTTGTGAAATAGTAAGGATTATATATGTAAAATGGGTTGTGACGCTAAAGTTATAGCCACATATCTGATCGTTTGAATTCTCGCGGGCATTTTTTCTATATAACTGAACATCTGTTAAAGTAAAAACTGGTGTTAAAGATGACCTTTAACACCAGTGTTCTAAATTGTCATTGTTAAAGTTATCCTTAAAACCTGTTTCTTATATCGAGTGTCAGTGAGCTGCGTGTTTTTCCGCTTACACTGTGTTTTAGAACAACCATTGTTAGCAATTGGTGTTGAAAATCCATTTTCTTGAAGTGCAAAGTTTCCCATTGATTATAACTCTAAGGATGTTAATCCTCAAAATAAATTCCTCACTTTGATACCAATTCAAAATCCCTAATTATATGATACAACCTAAGAGAGGGTGAAATAGATTTTTCACCAACTAAAGAGCTTTTTTGGCAGTTTAGGCAAATTATTTTTCTGAGACAATTTAAAACCAATTCTAAGTGCGTTGTGGTATTTATTGATTTGCTAAACAAAATAAAATAAATAGACAAAATACCACAATTTATAGTGGTTTAGATTTCCCCTTCAAATCATAATCCACTACCTAAGTCCTCAAACTGGGAATTTTCTAATCTAGTATAGAGAATTATCTTTAGGTGCAGTTGAAATCCTTAAACTTGCCTAACTCATGTCCCTTTAGAGTTGGGTATTTTGCATAACTCAATTACTCTTAGAAATAGGACTTTTCTCCTTAATTTTCTTAGCACTCAAGAACTTTTCAAATCTAACTAGATAATGACTTCTGTCAAATGCCTAATCTTCCTCAAAGGTAGAAATGTCCTTATTTGTCAAATGTAACCTCTGGACTTAGGATTTTTATGAGGGAAAATTACACTTTTGATCCCTCTTCTTTCCCCTTCTTACACGTTTGGTCCCTTTTCTACCCAAACTCGCACTTTTGGTCCCTCTTCTTTCATATTTTGGCAGTTTTGGTCTCCCGTACTAGCAACCAACTGGTTGACCAGTCATTTGAGGCCATTTAAATTTTTAATAAATGGAAACCTTCTTTACTAAATTGTAAAGAACTAAACCCTTTAGAAGTCTGAAAATAGTCACCCACGCTTGTTTTTCATATAGCAACATCGACTCTTCATGGTAGAATTCAGACCATTCCTTATAAATTGTGAAAAAAACTAAACCCTTTAAAGATTAGAGTAACTATTATTAGGCTCAAATAATTTATAACTTTATCAAAACAGTCCAAGTTATCATTGACTTCATTGGTCAACTGGTAACAGGGACCAAATATGCCAAAATGTTAAAAAAGAGGGACCAAAAGTGCGAGTTTGCATAGAAAATGGATCAAAAGTGTAACAAGGGTAAAGAAAAGGGACCAAAAGTGCGATTTTCCCATTTTTACAAGGTTTCACCTTTCTCCTTGCTCCCTATTTCTTCTTACCTAACCCCTTCTCAAGAGTTTAGTACTTTTTTTCTCTTGATTTTTACAAGACTAACACATCTCTAAGTGTTTAGAACTTTTCCTATATTTTTCTAAGTGAGGAGGATATGTCCTCAAAATGGGTGTTTACAATAAAGCTCAAGGTTTGGTCACGAAAGCCTTATTTTTCAATGAATGGAACTACCATCTCTTTCTCAAATGTGAGCCTTCTCTAAAAATAGCTTCTAAGTGTTTGTCAATACTGGGGACAAAGGTCCAAATAAGCCACTAATGTTTCACCCAAGGTCCAAATAAGTCCCTCACATTACTTTTGGATTAAAAAAGCCTTCGACGTTACCAAAATGGGCCAACTAAGCCCCTCCTCCGTTAACCATCTGCTACATGAGCAATTTTTGCTGACATGGACTATTTTTACCTCCACCTTGGAAAATTTTTGCTGGTCACGATGGGAGGAAGAAGGGAAAGAAGGAAATAGGAACTGAAACTGAACCAAGAGAAAGAAGGGAATTGGAACTAGAAGCTTGCGACAATAACTGAAGGAAGAAGGAGAAAATAATAGAAAAGGAATTAGGAAGGAAGCTGAAACTGAAATTGGAGCTTGGTAGAGCCATAAGATAAGAAAGGACTGGGGACTGGAGATTGGAATTAGAAACAGAACCGAGAGAAAGGAAGAAGAAGAGAAGTAGGATCTTCTATCCAGATTTTTCTATCCAACACTGTCCAGCTACCAAAACGACACTGTTTTCTTAAAATTTTCACTCCCTCCAATTGCTATCTATCCTTGCCTACCACGGTAAAAAACAAAAAGTGAGGCTTTTGGTTTTCTTTTATTTAATTTGGGTTTTCCTCGTCTTTGGATGTTCATCGTCTTCGTTGCGAACATCATCGATCGTCGATTCCTTTGTATCCAGACTTGGATTTCCTTTCTCTCCTTTAGGTTCTTAATTCGTAACTCTCTGGATGTTAAACCCAAAGGAGACTAGCAGCATCTTTAATTCTCCTTTAAGTTTTTCATTGTTCTTCGGTGTACATCCTTAATTCAATTTGGGTTTTCCTCGTTTCTGGATGTTTATCGTCTTCATCATTAACATCACCGATCGTCAAGTCCTCTATATCCTTGGATTTCCCTTCCCAACAGCAGAAACAATACAACCCAACAACATAAATGGTACAACCTTTGGAGAACAACCTCTATCCAAATTTCAGATGTACCATTTACGAAGTTTTGCCTATCCAGTTATACCATTTATGTTATTGTGTGTGTACCGTTTATGTTGTTGGGTTGTACCGTTTATGTTGTTGGGTTGTACCATTTATGTTGTTGTATTGTACTGTTTATGTCGTTGGGTTGTAACATTTTCTTGATTACATGGGACTTGAGAAGTAATCAAGAAGAAGTAACAAAACTTCGTAAATACGCAAACCAAATTTTAGAAGTCATGCACTTGAATCATTAGTTCTTTAGTTTGTTTTATTTTTATCATGGAAGTTGCAAAACGGTTCAATTTTTAGTGAAAGGCAAGAGCAAACACACCTTCAGGAAAAAAAAAAAAAAAAAAAAAAACAGAGCAATTAGTACCAGCTCTAGATTTCTGGATACTTTCAAACCAGCTTCAGTACCAACTAATGACCACAAAATCATGGATGGTTGTATTATCGGTGTGCTCAACATGCTTTTTTGAGGTGGGTTGTTTCAATGGTGGGTGAACCCGATGGTGCCTTTCCAATTCCCTTCTTTCTCTTGGTTCAGTTTCAGTTCCTATTTCCTTCTTTCTCTTCTTCCTCCTGTCGTGCCTAGCAAAAATTTCCTACATGGAGGTAAAAATAGTCCACGTCAACAAAAATTGCTCATATGGCAGATGGTTAAAGGAGGAGGGGCTTATTTGGCCCGTTTTGGTAACGTCGAGGGCTTTTTTGATCCAAAAGATTTGGACTTTCGGTAAAACATTAGGGGCTTATTTGGACCTTTGCCCTCAATACTGGTTGTTCCATTCAGCATACTTGACCTTCATTTGGAGTGTTTGAAGTATTTATAAAACTCCCAAAAACTTGCTTGAACGGTTGTTTTCTTTTGCTGAAATTTCTAGCTTTGAGGTGTCGAGTCACGACCTTGTTTTTGTCTTGCTTCTATCATGACTAATTAACTGCTCTTGGGTCAAAAGCCTTTTCAAATGTCTAAAGTCCTTTTTGACTTTGATCTCGAGTTTAAACATGATTCAACGCCAACTGATCCTGTGTTTAAATTTCTTCATAGAATATTTAAATTGACTATTGAAATAAGTTTCAAGTCAATAGTATTTCCAATAACCCATTTGCATGGCCATTTTGTTGGCCTTTCAATTATTTATACTATGACACTCAACTTCCAAGTCATTAAAGTAAATCACTTTTTTTTTTTAAAAAAAAAAGTAAGTCACTTATTTGTTACTCATAATTAAAATAAATCTTGGGACCTTAGGTCAAACAATTATCAAGTTAGATTCCAGTTTTGATGGTAAAAAATTTAAATTGAGTAATGTTTTCCCACATATAGCATTATTTTGGTGTATTTAATTGTTGACATTCTTAATTTCAAAATTTGAAAGATAGTTAATTAGATTTCCTTATTTTTAAAATAATTGGGACCACATTACTTATACATACAAAGATTGTAGGCTAACATTGTACTATTTCCTCCAAATATACTTGAAAATTGACATGTAGATGCCACATTCATAGTGCGTAAGATTTAGGAAATTTTAATATTTCCTTATAGTTAAATGAAAAAAAAAATGACTATGTACTTGTGTTCATTTATAAAGTGCTAGAAGGGTCTACATCTAACGTCTTTTGATGATTAACTAAAAAAATAAATAATTTAACTAATGTTTGAATGTTTTAAGGCATAGAGCTTTTTGCAGAATTAATAGTGTCGACTTACACTACAGTCAAGTCGAGTTGAATTTTTAGCAAATCGAAGGAAATCTTCAAGTTGATCATGAACAAGTCGAACCAGACTATGGAGGTGTGAACTCATATTGAAGAGAATCTAAAAGTTCAACATTTGGCTAACATTAGAATTTCACCAAGTACCAGAAGGTTGAAGCAAGTCAGCTCACATTGCAGTAAGGTTGAGTCGCACTAGCAAAATCCAAAGAGTTCATATAAGAAGATTGGATACATTTTTATAAGTTTCAAAGGAAAAAAAAACAAAATGAAGACGAATTGCACTATTACAAGTCGAGTTGAACAAAAAGAAGACAAAGCTGACAGGGAGTAGCCGTTATTTCTAGGCTTGTTGAAGATTCAAATATATATTTGAGCAAGTCGACGGATTTGGTGAATTGACCTAATATGGAAAAGTGCTAATTAATGCTACAATAGGTAAAATTAAGCTCAAAAGAATTTGTAAGCAAGGTGAAGGCAAGTCGAGTCGACATGGGTGTCGCACTACAAATACTTTATCAGTTTTTACAAGATTCATTGAAGGCAACCTTGGGAGCTTCTATAAAACCTGAGGACACTCCACTCTGGCATTAAGGATGCAAAACTAAAGTATTATTGTCAAACTCTACTCAAGTTATGTCAATAAAAAAAAAAAAAAAGAATAGTTAGTTTATCCTTATTTAATAAAGAGACCTTAGAGTCCTAAAGAGTATCTGACTCTTTAGATCTCTTAATTTCAATATGCTCTTATACGTGAGTTAACTATATTGATGTAAAGTGGGAGCAAGGTTTAAGGGGGAGTTTAGTGTAAATCCTAATTTCTAGATAGGATTAGGTTGTACGTACTAAGTACTCTTAAAAAAACATTGTTAAAGGCAAAGAGGTTAGGATAGTTTAGTACAAATTCCTTGGTGGGAATTTGGGCTTAAGGTAAGGCTTTGAGATAGGCAAAGAGAAACCCTAAAATCCACAGGAAATTTTACTCTTGGTTGTAAATGTTTGAATTCTACCTTTAAGGAATTATTTATTTAGTGGATTAGAAAATTCTAAGTTGTGGAATTCAAGGACAGTTCAAACCACTATAACTCCTATGTGTTTTGTCTCTTAATTTACTTGCTTTATATGTCACAAAGCACAAATCACACACTTCACTTTGAAAAATATTTTGGAAAAGAGTTTAAAGATTGCCTAATTCCCCTGCTCTTAGGTTGCCTTGATTAGATTTCATAAAGCTTGAGAAATTTATTTCTAGACACGGAAGTTGAAAATGTAGGTTCTCATTTTTTTTTTAAATGGATTTTTGTTCTTTTCTCTTTTCTTTTTCTTTTGTTTTTTTGTGTCTATTCTTTCTAATCAATTTAAGTACTAATATATAGTCTGTTTAAAAATTTTCAGTTAAGTACTTAAACCAAACATCATCAATCGCACAATGAGCATGCCCATCGCACGCCCATTGGTATGTGCAATCAGTATTTGATTCATGTGCAACATTTGTATTTGGTAGGTGCAAGTAGTATTGGGCAGATGTGCAATATTTATATTGGATAGGTCCATCCTAGAAAACTTAGTATCTATTCTAGTAAACTGAGTGTCCATCCATTCATTCATAGCACCAAACTGCTCGGTCATGAAAGCCATCAGTGCTTCATTGCTGGACTGAGAAGCATCTCCCTCCCTTTCTTGCTAACTACTCCCTTCTCCCTGTTGGAGTCTTTTTCTAAGCACAGTCTAAGGTTTTTGTCCATAAACCCATTTTCCATCCCCTACCAAAAGTTCAAGATATCATTTCGGATCGGGAGTGGACCGGATTGATCTTCAAAAGGGACATGGTTATATCTAAAGATCCTAGTCAAGTAATAACCAAAGGCCAAGGATATATTCTTTGTAAACTCAGCCATAAAGCCCATAAACATGCTCCCAAAATTAATAAGATAGTGCTAAGCCATAAAATAGAACAGGGTGATCTCAGAAATATTAGGCTCGGACGAATGCCCAGCAGTAGGAACAAAGGTATGATAGGTCATTTCATACAATAATCTCATATTTTGCTTTAAATTTCCTGGCTTGTAATCATTAATAGATGAACCAAAAGTAGTAGCATCTGCAAGCCTCGTAAAATATTTCTTACTCAGCTCAAGCATAGGCAAAAGAAAATTAGTAGGCCAATGCTCTGTATAATATATAGTATGCCTAGTAAGAAAATCAGGATTATCAACCCTAGGTAAGTTTTTCGGCAAATTTAGAGCCCTATTTACCATTTCTGCACTAACAGCAAACTGAACACCATTCACGCTAGAATAGTAATTATCTTCCTCATCTTTCCTAAAGTTAGCATAAAACTCTCTCACAGGAGTCTTGCGATGCCCCCTGCCCCGACCCCATCTCTCGAGGAGCCGTTCCTTCGAGAGAGTCCAGGCTGGTCCGGGGTTAACATCATTCAGGGATTGCGCCCAACAAGTCGATACAGATATTAGTAAAAACATAATATTACTTTTATCTGAAAACAATTCAATCAATAGTTCTTAAAGCAACTTATTCAATACAGAAACTAAAACATTATTCGGGACAGTCAACGACCAAATTATCCCTTAATCAAAAAATTCATTGTTTAGACCTACTTATTACAAAATAAATGCTCAGCACTGCTACAGCAAACGTTGGTCTCACATCTAATGAACAACAAGCCATACCTAATTAAGCACTTGCAAAAATAGGTTTGGTGAAGCTCACCAGCTTCACTAAACTCAGTGAGAGACCTTGGTTTCTATATAAAATTCCCACCATAGTATTTAGACCAAAAGGGTCTCAGTATCAAAGTGATCATATAGACATGGCACTACAGTTTATGCATCAATATTCATAGTACTCATAACATTTACAAATTATGCGTCAATGCGGAAGCAATCAAACAATCAATCAATCATCTCTATAATCATATAGTAGAGATATTCATATAGCAACATGGAATGCTCTTAACCATATGCAACAATCAATGTAACGATTCACCCTTAGTTATTCAATCCATCTGATTTCTAGATAGCTTTCTTATCTAAAGCTAAGGCGATAATCCAGAATACAATCTAGCGATAGGCAGTAGTTTGATCAAACACCTCGATACCCAAGAGATCACAGTACCAGCAGTGGCCAGAGTGCCCGGCTGCAAGGGGTTTTGGATCCAAGTTGTATACTTGCAACCCTTATTTTCCCCTAATAAGGAGGAGTCGACTAACTTCAACACGGCCTCACCGCGCACGGCAATACGTGCGGGCGATTACAATCGATCAATTAAGACTAGACACACACAGTTTTTTATCTTGTTTAAAGGTGTCATACCATATCTCATTGTTATGCAAACATGGCATCTCTAGGCCAACAGTCAATGGTCAAGAATAAGGCCAAGTTTTCTTAAGGCTAGTATTATTAAATACTTTTTGGGTCAATTCAGGATTAAAAAAACTTTAGGGATAAAGTTCAATTTCATAAATAAGGCAAAAATTTGGTTCTAGAGGGTATCCAAGTTGTCCGACACACATGAAAACTCACACAGGGGTTTCCATGTTCTTCAATTCTCAGTTTCTAACAGGTTAAGAAAAATCGTTTACAGTGTTCTGTTCGAGTTACTGTCCTACTCAGATGACAACTCTTACAGAGATTTTCATGTTCTTCGGGTTTCAGGTTTTGAAGGTTCAGAAAATCATTTTCAGAGGCTTATCCGAGTTTCTATCCAACTCTGACACTAACTCATACGGTTAGTAAAATTTTCTAGAAACTTCTAGTTCTAGATACTACTTTCGAGCTATGTTTTAACACTATTCCAGATCATCTCTAACCAAATTAAAACCATAGATTTAAAGTCTAGCATACAGGCAATACTAGAAGCTTTTACTTCGCATAATGGATTACTCTAACGTATTTAAATCTTGCTCCGAAATAGGCTCGGAACACTGTTTCTGAATAGGCATATTTTCCGGTTTCGACTTTTCAACTTAATTACTACGGATCGTTTAAATGCTATAGGCATCAATCTTAAACATTTTTAACATTCAAAAAAGGAAATAACATCCTAAGAACATGCTTTCTATGGATTTATTACATACAACATTGATTTACTTATTCTTCAAGTTTCATAAGAATTCATGCTTTCCTTAAATCCAATCTCAATCTAAATCACAAATTAAGACTTACTGTGAGGTCCTGAGATTATCACGAACTCACAGAACTTCAGAGGGGGTGATAGAAACGGCGACGTCAGAGGCAGTTCACGGCGCCAGCTCCCACTTCTCTCTCACGAAACTCTCTATTTTCTTTAGCTTTTGCTCTTTAGAAGTTCAAGCTTTTAATTCATGGTTTAAGGTTGTATTTATAGGCAACCACTAGGCTTAGGGTGATGTAGAAACATCCTTAATTAAGCGAGACATATATCCGATAGTTTCCTTCTATCGGATTGATCTCAATTTCCAATTCCATATTTACGAATCCTGTTTCCGTTTTGTGCTGTTTGCACGAGGCGATTTCCAGATTCTTTTCCTTTTCTTTTTTCTTACTTTTCTTATGTTATTTTAGGATATCTTTTATATCCACTTACCTCTCAATCAATCAATTCATGCAATCAATCGATCAATCAATCAAGCAGTCAACCAATTATTCAATTGAGTAATTCAATCAATCATTCATTCAATTGAGCAATTCAATCAATCAATTAAACATTCAATCAATATGTAATTTTCTCTAATTACATTACACAATTAAAAAGAAAGTAAAGGTCTATTTTACCCTTTATTTGTTTTAAAATCCTAGTCCGAAATTTTGGGTTCTCACAAGTCTCATGGATGGGCTCATTCACATTCAACAGAGGCATAAAACCATGGACTTTAAAATATTCTAAAACTTCATCTATATTTACTGTTCTCTCTAAACATGAACATAATAATCCTTAAGCTTACATGTCAACTTTCATTCATAAGCTAGTTGAGCCTCATCATTCAAAAATTGAGGCAAAGGTTCTGAAGTAGAGTCCTCCACTCTATTTATTCTAAAACAAGTTTTCTGTGTAGGATTGGCCTTCTTTGGAGCCATTCATCCTAGAATTCAAAAACAAGAACAATGGAACAAATTAGAAAATTAATCTAATAAGCTACCTAAAGTCAAATAACGCAAAACTAATCAACAACAATCCAAAATAAATGCAAAAATAAAACTGAAATCGAGTAAAACCCGTTGAACTCGGTTTTACCCATAGCCAACAATTAAAACATGAAATAGAATGAAAATAAATGAGAAACCAAGAAAATGAAAACCCACCTCTTAGAGATGCCTAGGATGTAAAGAACTTAAAGATTAATCAACACAAAGGACCTTGAATCCTCAAAATCCAAGTTTTTTGTTCTATAGGAAATTCAAAAATTTTGAAGGCATTTAATGGATTTTGGAGAGAAGGAATCTTCTAAAATTATTCTTTGAGGTGTTAGAAGAATCAAACTTCAAGGAATTGAAGATTAGAAACTAAGAACTGGAGGAATTTGAGAGCTAGGGTTTGGGTATTGAAAAGGGGAAGGAAAAATCGATTGAAGAAAAAAGAAAAATTTTCTCAAATTTAGGTACTGGAGCCCGATCAGTTTTAATCGATAGGCAATAGGGTACAACGGATTGGAACTCAAGGAAAATTTGTTTTTTCCAAAATTTTCAATTATTTCTAATTTGACCCCAAAACTTTTTCTAAAGACTTTTATATTATTTTTCTTATTCTGAATTCTATCCCTTAGTTTTATTAAAATTCTAAACTATAGTATGTTAAGAAAAATGAAATTTTCAACCTTCAAAAGTTATTAGGAAATTTTATTCTTTATATTTCTTAAAATATTTTCTTTCTAAAATATATAAAGGTTTGTGTTAATATGCCTTATATTATTTACATATATATGTCTATTTCTGACAAGGAAAATTTTAAAATATGACTACGCCTTATTTATTTTTCCAAAATAAAAAATTTAGAGGACGAAAAGTTTCTAAGAAGGAAATGATGTGAGACCCCGTAAATTTTTTAACATATATATTTAGAGGTATACTCACCTCTAGAATATTTACAGGTATTCATAAAAATATTTTCTTTACTAAAGTATAGAATTTCTTTAAAAAGAATTTTAATCTAAAACTATTCTTAGAAACTTTTACAAAAAGTTATAAAATATTTCTTTTAAAGAATTTTCTTACTATGATTTCAATTTTAATCTATGTGTTTAGATTTGATAAATTTGATTCTTAATTTCCTGATATGTTGTTTGTTTAAGGATGTTATTATTTAAGAATTTATGGAATTTTAAAAAATAGGAAATAGAAAATAAGAAAATTAGAAAATAAATGAAAATTAGTAAAATAAATGGTCAATTGATTTTACCCAGTCTCGAATCGGGTAAAACCGACTGCACCACTATGAACTGTAAAATTAGAAATTTCTAACAGTCTACGGAGCAATTTTAACTGGTCATGGAATGGGTAAAACCGATTGGAATTGGTTTTACCCAGTTCTCCAATCGGGTAAAACTGACTTGAAGGTAGAGACAAAAACTTCATTCAGTTTTACCCAGTCTACAATTGAGTAAAATCAATTGTATCAGTTTTTTTCCGGTCTCTCAATCGAGTAAATCCGATCGAGAGTTAGAGGTGAAGAAAAATATGCTCTCCAAATTCAAAGGCCAGCTACAAACCTAGGGGGTCTAGGCACCCCTAGGCTTTGTCTTACATGATTCTAGGAGTCTATTCATACCTCCTAGATTGTTCAAAAATGCAGTAATTCACATAATCAAAGCCAAAGTTAGAAAAGAGTAGAAGTTAGGAGAAAAGTTAGAAAGTTTGGAAAAAGTGAAGAAAGGAGGAGATTGGAACGTGAAGTTGGCTTGGAAATCCAAAGGTTGTGATCTAGGAAGGTTTAGGAATCAAAAGGTAAGCTATTTCAAGTTACTAGAATGTTAAATCTTAAAGTTATAATGCAAAAGGTTGAATTAGTTAAGTTCTGAAGTTTTCTTAATAATTTGATTAATTCTTGAATTTTGAATGTTAAAAATGTGTTGTGGAATGTTAGAAATGTTGTAGGTGTATTGTAGAAACGGTTTTAGCAAAAAGAACCGAAGCAAAACAAGATTTGTGCACCATTTTAGCCAAAATCCAAAGCAAAAGGTTGAAGACAAGTTTTCTTGGCATGGATCGGCTTTAACCAACTGAAGAGTAGGTAAAACCGATTAGCCATGGCCTTTCAATTTTTGCACTATGACACTCAATTTCCGAGTCATTAAAGTAAATAACTTATTTGTTACTCATAATCAAAACAAAGATTTGGTGTATTTAATTGTTGACTTTACTAATTTGTCAAAATTTGAACCATTGTTAATTAGATTGCCTCATTTTGAAAATAATTGGGACCACATTACTTACACATACAAATATTGTAGATTGATATTGTAATATTTCCTCCAAATATACTTGAAAATTGACATGTAGATGCACATTCATAGTGAGTAAAAGTTAGGAAGTTTTAATATTTCCACATAGTTAAATGAAAATAAAAATAACAATGTGCTTGTGTTCATTTATAAAGTGTTGAAGGGTCAACATCTAACATCTTTTCATGATTAATTAAACAAATAAATAATTGAACTAATGTTTGAATGTTTTAAGGCGTAGAGCTTTCTGCAGATTTAACAGAGTCAACTTGCACTATAGTCAAGCCGAGTTGAATTTTTAGAAAATTGAAGGAAAATTTCAAGATGATCTTGAACAAGTCAAACCAGACTACGGAGGTGTGGAGTCACATTGAAGAGAATCTAAGAGTTCAACATTTGGTCAATATCAGAATTTCACCAAGTATCAGAAGGTTGAAGCAAGTCAACTCACATTGCAGTAAGGTTAAGTCGCACTAGCAAAATCCAAAGAGTTCATAAAAGAAAAAAGAGACTGGCTACATTTTTACAAGCTTCAAAGCCAAAAATAAAAATAAAAATAAATAAATAAAAAGAAGACGACTTGCACTATTACAAGTCGAGTTGAACTAAAAGAAGACAAAACTGACATAGAGTAGTCGTTATTTCTAGGCTTGCTTAAAGCTTCAAATATATATTTGAGCAAGTCAACGAATTACGTGAATTGACCTAATATGCAAAAGTGACAATTAATGCTACAGTATGCATTAAAATTGAAACGTTCAAAAAAAAAATCTGTGAGCAAGGCGAGGCAAGTAGAGTCGACATGAGTGTTTCACTAGACAAATACTTTTCCAGCTTTTAAAAGATTCATTGAAGGCAACCTTGGGAGCTTCTAAAAAACCTGACGACATTCTACTCTAACACTAAGGATGCAAAACTCAAGTATTATTGTCAAACTTTGCTCAAGCTATGTCAATTAAAGAAAAAAAAAAAGAATAGTTAGTTCATCCTTATGTAAGAAAGAGACCTTAGAGTCCTAAACAGTATCTCACTCTTTAGATCTCTTAATTTCAATATACTCTTTGTAAAATTTTACACTTGAGTGAGCTAGATTGATGTAAAGTGAGAGCAAGGTTTATGGGGGAGTTTAGTGTAAATCCTAATTTCTAGATAGGATTAGGTTGTAAGTACTAAGTACTCTTAAAAAGACATTGTTAAAGGCAGAGGTTAGGAGAGTTGAGTACAAATTCCGTGGTGGGAATTTGGGCTTGAGGTAAGGCTTAGTCTCAAAGGGAATTTGAGATAGGCAAAGAGAAACCCTAAAATCCACAGGAAATTTTACTCTTGGTTGTAAATGTTTGAATTCTACCTTTAAGCAATTATTTATTTAGTGGATTAGAAAATTCTAAGTTGTGGAATTCAAGGGCGGTTCAAACCACTATAACTCTTGTGTGTTTTCTCTCTTGATATACTTTCTTTCTATTTCCCAAAGCACAAATCACACACTTCACTTTGAAAAATATTTTGAAAAGGAGTGGAAAAGAGTTTAAAGATTTCCTATTTCTCCTGCTCTTAAGATGCCTTGATTGGATTTCATAAAGCTTGAGAAATTTATTTCTAGACAAGGAAGTTGAAAATGTGGGTTCTCATTTTTTTATGGATTTCGTTGTTTTCTCCTTTTTCTTTTCTTTTTTTTTTGTTTTTATTTTTTTGGGTATATTTTTTCTATTCAATTTAATCACTAATATATAGTCTATTTCAAAACTTTCAGTTGAGTACTTAAACCAAACTTTCAGTTGAGTACTTAAACAAAACTTTCAGTTGAGTACTTAAACCAAACTATAGTCATTCCTCTGGGTTAGTGGTAGAATTACCAAATGCTATTTGTTTGCCTCTAGTAATGGCAAAACTGCCTTGTCTTTGTGGAACTAGATTAAGCAGGACCTTCTGATGCTAAGGTCAAGTTACCACTTCCCGATGATGAACCCAACAGGCATCGCACCAGCAGGGGCATCCGTTGAAGAAAATGACAGGTTGTATGCAATGACACCCATTGGATGGTAAACTTGCAACTTGTACCAAATTTGCAAATTCCATACCTAGAGTAGAAAATGCATAAAGGTTAATGATTATATTGTCAATGATTACAGTGAAAAACGTTGTGAAAATTGTTAAATTAATTTCACCTTATGAGCCCGTCACATGATCTGCACACCCTTTGCTCACTTTTGAAAAAATAAATTTTAAATAAAAATTGTAATTAATTTAAATTGCAATTTATTGGTCAAGAATAGGTTTTGACTAAGTTTGGTGTATTTAACTATTGAATTGACTAAATTTGATAAAAATTGAAAGATTTTTGTTTCGCTTAGCTAATTTTAAAAATTACGGATCACTTACTTATATATACAATGATTATAGGCTAAATATGACTTTTAAATTTACATGTTAATGCCACATTCAATATGAGAAAACTTTAGGAAATTTTGAGAATTCTTTACAGTTAATGAAAACAAAAAAGTCTATTGTACTGGTGTTTATTTATAAAAGTATTGGATTTGTTGATAAACACTGCCCTTGAAAACATGACTTTTGTTTTTTCTTATCGTATTCTCTTGTTTTCTTCCTTTTTTGTTTTGGTGTGTCTATTTTTTCTGGTGATATTAACTACTAATTTACAGTTCGATCTAGTTCATATTTTCTATTGATTACTTAAGCAATTCTAAATTTCGTGTAGTAAAATATTTTTTGACTTATAATTTTACTTTTTACATACATAGTCATTGATATGAAATGGTTAGGAAATTTTTCGACACTATTAACTAGTGAAAAGAATATTAAGATTTATTGGGACGTGCGATTACTATTGGGCAGATGTGCCACATTTTTATTTGGTAAGTGCACTCAATATTGGGCAGATGTGCAACGTTTGTAGTTGGTATGTGCAATCAGTATTTGATACATGTGCAACATTTGTATTTGGTAGGTGCAATCAATATTGGGAAGATGTGCAATATTTGTATTTGATAGGTGCAATCATTATTAGGCAAATGTGTAACATTTGTATTTGGTAGGTGCAAGCAGTACTAGCTAAGGTGCCATGGTCAATGTTGTGCACAAAAAAATGTTCTCCCCTTCAAAAAAAAACTTTAGAAACTTATAATCATCAATAGGAAAAATTTGGGAAATTGTTTGTCACTGTCAATTTGCGAAAATAATATTAACATTTAATTTTGAGAAAGATTAGTGTTGAGGTGCAACATTTGTATTTGGAATGAGCAATCAGTATTATGTTGAAGAACAATGGTTAACTATTTGCCAAAATAAAATTTTTTCCTTGAAATGAAATTAAGAAAAATATTGTTATCATTAGGAATGGTTCGGAAAATTTTTTTTAGCACTTTTGATTTGTTAAAAGAAACATATTTAGAGATTATTGTGGTAAACATTAGTAGGGAGGTGCAATCAGTATTGAGAACAAGTGCAACCCTTGTACTTGAGAAGTGCAATGAGTAATATGTTTATGTGCTATGGTCAATTTTGTACCAAGTTTTTTGGGAAAATTGCACTTTTGGTCCCTCTTTTTTACCCTCGTTACACTTTTGGTCCTTCTTCTATGTAAAGTCACACTTTTGGTCCCTCTTCTTTCATATTTTGGCATTTTTGGTCCCTCATACTATTCATTTGGGGTAAGAATGAAATTTTTAAGAAAATTGCCACCCTTCTTTAGTAAATTGCAAAACTAAACCCTTTAAAAGTGTAAAAATAGTGACTCGTACTTGTTTTTTATATGGCAACATCGACTCTTTTTGGGGAAATTTGGACCCTTCTTTGTAAATTATGAAAAACTAAACCCTTTAAAGGTTTGAGTAATTATTATTTGGAGCACAAAATTATAAAATTTTCAAAACAGCTCAAATTACCGTTGATTTCATAGGTTAACAGTAAGAGGGACCAAAAATGTCAAATTGTGAAAGAAGATGGACCAAAAACACGAGTTTGCATAGAAGATGGGCCAAAAGTGTAACGAGGGTAAAGAAAAGGGACCAAAAGTACAATTTTCCCAAATTGTTTCTATTGCATGACAATGAAACTTAGAAATGCATTATTTATATTATTATTGTTGTAGGGAATTCTTTTGCAACAGTGAGTTTTTTAAAATAGAGTTTATTGTCAGATAAAATTTTGTGAGGTGGTGTAATTAGTATTGGTAAGAGGTGTAACCTTTGTATTTAGGGTGAACAATTAGTATTATGTTGAGGAACGATTGAAACTTTTTTCGAAAATAAACTTTTTAGCCTTCAAATGAAATTTAGGGCCGACTTGGTTCACTTTCAGGAATGAGAATAGGAATGGGTGTGATAATAGTATGGAATGAGAATGGGTATAAGTGTTAGGAATCACTATAAAAAGTGTTTGGTTTGTATAAGTGTCAGGAATCACTATTGAAATGTATTCAGTATTTTTCCCTTACAACAT
>VMRK01000018.1:0-41900 GCA_016801395.1 Leptodermis oblonga
GAAGAAGACACAACTGGGTCTGAGTTGAGTGGACAGTGTCAAAAACAAATCTTTCGAAAACGCATCGGCAGTGTAAATATTCACAACAAATCCTTGCGCTTTTTGAGACTGAGGGTGAACCCAGAGAGAATAAGAGATGTGCAATTTTGAAGATATTGTTTGGTAAAGCGTACGAAAAAAATTGGATCAGTTTCACATCATTTATAAAAAAATCCAAACCTGATTCGAAAGCGCTTTTACATAACCGAAACCACTTTTACATAAACTCACCCAAATTTTCGGATCAGCTTGGCGGTTCGATCCCAACCGCATTTCTACCTACTTTTCATTTACAAGCAGTGAAAGCCATGCAATAAGATAAAAAAATAAAAAAAAAAAAAATAGCTCAAGCAAACCAAATAAAATTGCTTGTGTAAAGAAAAATCCAAAAGAAGATCAGGTGACACAAATTTCAAAAAAGAAAAAAAGGATGAAGTCAGTGTTTCACAAGCATCCAGTGAGAGTCCTCAGAGAATTCAGGATAATTACTGCTTAACCAAATAATGAAACTGGCGACTGGCATAGCCAATAAGAACAAATTTCTGCCTAGACCAACTAGCATTTCACAAGTGTATTGCAATAAACCACCTTCCATAACAAGAAAAATAATTCCAAGAAAACACCAGATTCATGTAAGGATCAATGGCAGAAAAACAGATTAAACTAGTAAAGGACCAAGGGCAATAATCATATTTTGCAAGAAAACGCCAGATTTGTGAAGTGTAAAGGACAAATGGCAGAACAACAGATTAAACTAGTAACATTCTGTGCTTACAACGGACACTTCATGACAAGGTTTGCGGGTAACACATGACGAATTAGTCTCGAACATGAACCTTAAACCAAACTAATACCATTCAGAAATTAGAGGTCCTGCATAATAAGACAACAGCTTTTGCCAAAGATGTTGTCAAGGAGCTTAATATTCAAATCTCTTTGTGTAAACCAGCACATGCAATGACATAAGAAATTTTTATTAATTCCACAGACATACTTCAGGTAACATGCAGTCGGTACAAGGAACAAAGAAAACTACCAAATAAGTAATGCAGATTTTTAGCAACCAAAAAAGGTAACAAGAAAGTCCCATTTAGGAGATGACAAAAGTGCCAAAAAGGGAAATACAAAGAAAATAGGGAAACGCCAAACAGAACAAAATTAACACATATAAATGCAACTAATAATAATACAGTGGAAGCACCCAAAATGCTCTAAAACCCATGGAAGAAGGTAAGTGAAAAGTTTAACCCAAAAAAAAGCCCTGAAACATCTGTAGAAAGTTTTAAAACACTTTGCCTTCATATTATAAAATTATAGCAAATAAATACTCTTCTTTACTTTAAGTTACAGCTTAACCGTTAGCTCACTCAATCTCCACTGATTAACAAATTAAAGCAAAAGCAAATCGTTAGACAAAGACAGATTCCATCAGCATAAAGATTTACAAAACAAAAAAGTACAACAACTATTCCCTTTTGTCATCAAACATCTCATTTTCCTCCATTCAGAGAAAATGAAACCTAATATCGATAGCAACAAATTGATTATCACATTGCATATAAAAAAGAAAAAGAAAAAATGTTCGCCCATACTACAATTTGAGAACCTGATCATCAGAGAGCATTAGTATATTCACATAAAACCCACACAAGAAAACTAATCTTTATCAGTACCCATATGATAGACAGTGAAACGAAAGTTAAACACACATACCAATGAAATAACCCAAGAATTCTAATAACTGACCACAAAATAAATGAATACTTACTCCACAGACGCGCTCCCAGCACCCATACCCCCACCCCCCAAAAAAAGTGAAACGAAAAAACCCTCAAAATTCACATTCAAGGAAACTCTCACCATTTATATCTCAAGAAGTGACCATCCAGAGGGGCGGACTCAGGAACATCATCACTGAAAACAGTTTTATCCGGACGCTTCAAGAGAACGTAGGGAGTGAGCTCACAGCCCACGATAGGAATGTCGGACGGAAGGTGCACTCTCAGCACACTCAGCATTCTGCAACTTCAAATTCACAATTATACCCCCACTCCTCTACTCTACCAAACCCTTCAACTTCCACAAAACAATACCACGATCCAACGTCTGCAACGGCGGGAGTTAAAAGCATAAATTGCGGTTGGCGGAAGCTTGGCCGATCCGCCATCAGCTACTCCTGGCAGGAATCGCCAGCCTTGCTCAAATTTCCAATGCGACCAAAACCCTAGAAATGTGGTTAATTCAAATAGCCTAAGAACAAGCAAAGGAAAAGAAATTCCAGGTCAAAGCGGGAAAACTTTTTGACGAAAATTTGCCGAGAATGTTTAAAGCGGCGGAAGAGCAGAAGAATTGTACGGAAGCATCGATCGATTCAAGAAATGGGGGAAGATTGTGCGGGCGGGTGTGGGGAAAATGGTGTAGTGAGAGAAAAAGGGGGGATGGGACGATTTTCTTGATTAGGGTTTTACTTACAGAGGCGAAGAAAGAGGGGAGAAGGCAGGGAGAGATTATATGAAGATGAAAAGGAGAGAGCCGAAAGAGACAAGCAGGAATGGTCGTCACTTTGATACGTGCTTGTAATAAACTTATTATTAAGATTTTTTTTTTTTTTTTCCCTTTGGGAAGAAATTAAAATTACTAAGAATTTAGGGCTATCTTTATAATGTTTTAAAACCTGGATTTGAAATTTATATTTTTGAAAAATAATTTTTTAATATATAGAGTGTATTAAAAATGTAAAAGTTTTATTGGAATAATAAAAAATAATTATAATATATAATTTAATATTGAAACAAAAAACAAAATCAAAACGAAAAGAACATGCCCTTAAGAAATAGACCTGACAACTCTCAATGGGAGGTGAAACTGAAACCTTAAGAGGACAATTTCAATTCCTTTTTTTCTCAATTCGAAATTTTTTTGAAACAAAAGTAGAAGAAAATAAAAGAAAAATTAAGTAAATTGACATCAACTCCTTAAATATTGTCATGTACATCAATTCACTATTTAATTTAGGGTTAAATACAAATAAGGCTTCGTTTGATAAAACTTATGTCTGAAAACTTAAGTTTGAAGTCTGAAATATGAATTCATTAGATGACTCTGTTTGATAAAATCTGAAATTAAGATCTGAAATTAAGACTGAAGTCTGAAATTTGAAGACTGAAGTCTGAATCTGAAAACTGAAATCTGAATCTTATTAAATTATTAAAAATAAAAAATTATTTTTATTTCTAACATTAAATTTATTATTTTTAATAAAGTTATAAAAATAGATGATAATTTATTTTTTAATTTTTTTATAGTAATAAAATTAATTTATTTTGATTTTTTTTGAATTGATCAAATTTAAAAAGTATTAAAAACATTAAAAAAAAAGAAGAAATAATGATACAAAAATGAGAAAATTTAAAGAGAAAAAAAAATTTCGATTCAGACTCAGTCATAAGTGATTCGCTCATCACTTATTTGTTAGGCCGGAATTATACTTGCTTTTCAGACCCATTTGTTTAATTAAGTTACTCGAGTTTTCGTTATCAAACACACTTAATCGATTAAGCACTTAACTTTAGAATTACTTAATTTATTAAGACTTATGATTAACAGTTATCAACACACTCAATGCAAATAAGCTCTTAATCATTCATTTTAAGTGCTGAATCTTGGTTATCAAACGAAGCCTAATCCCCTCTTTTGGTTTAGAAACCTACAAACAACCTTCTCATAGTTTTACTTTCCTGTAACATGGATGGAAAATGTTAAAAGTTGACTGTATTGTTGAAATTTTCATTTATACCCTTACCAAAGTATATAAAAGAAAAACATCCGTTAAATTCTTACTTCCATTTTTGCATGTTCCTTTCATTTTTCATCTTTAAAATTTTCAAATGTCACTTAAGTTTTAATTTTAAGAATGTCAGTTTTTCTTTCTTTTTTTTAAATGATTTTATACTAATTGTTGATTTTCTTTTATTCATACAAATTTCAATTTTGTCTTTCTTCTTACTCTTTTCTTCTTCTTTTTCCAGAAACATTTATTTATTTATTTTTATTTTTTTGTCATTTTATCACTTAATTTTCATTTCAATATTTCCTTATACTTTGTTTTAGCCATTTGATTGACAAATTTTAATTTTAAATTTTCCTTTCTCCAAAATACAATTACCTTTTTCTTCTCTTTAATTTAATGATTTTATTTCCTCAATGTTGTTGTCACCTGATGACCTAATATTGTTCAACGTCGCGGCCTGCAAATCAACCAATCGTTGCCGCCTGCAAAACAACCAGCCGTCGCCGTCGCCGCCGCCATTTTAACCAACATCACCACCATGGTCACTCTCTACCCCCCACTGAGTGCTAGACCCAAATAAATTACACGCAGTTGAAATTGGAACAACCATAACCTTCAAATCAAAGCAAAACAGATCACATTCAACAGCAAAGCAAAACAGATCTCACAATTTTGTTGTGGCCGATCTCAAGGAAAGTAAAATTCTTCTCAAAGAAAACAAAACTTTGCTGCCAGTATTTGGTTTATAAGGCACCGATCAATGTGTATATAATCTTGAAGAATTCATTGCAATGATTTAGGCCATTCATTCCAGTTAAATCATCACACCTCGATAGGAAAGAATTACTGATACAGTCAATTGACCCAATGCTTAAAAATGCCTTTCTGTGTGTTGGGTGATTCAAAACTTGAGGTGTAAAGCAGGGAACGGTCTCCTATCTATAATGGTGGTTGAACTTGATGTGGCCGAGGGGGCTTTTGGAAGCTTAGCATAGAGAGATTTTTTTTTTTCTGGGCCACCATCTTTAAACCATCTTCACCACAATGAATTCATCTTTGGTGATTCATCCAGCCAAAGTAATGAGGGGACCATTGTTGTCGGAGAGAAACATCGGTAAAACTAGATGATGCGAGGGCAGAAGAATCTTCCAATATACTATTAAATAATTTGCCCCAATCTCCAAAACTAAGATCTGATTTTTTTTTTTTTTTTTTTCCCTCTTTTCGGTTGATGTCAAAGTTGAATCGGTGATGGTGTTGGTTTTGGAAACATAATGCTGGTTATAGTGAGGAACGACGATTGGGAAGAAAAGAAATGAGGAAGAAGAAAAAGTAAAATATAAAAGAAAAGAAGAACGGGAGGTGTTTATGTTTGATTCGGCATAAGAGTATTTTCGGTACTAAAAATGTATTAGACAACAACATATCTATCACACGCTCGTTTGGTGCTTTGCAGTACAAGCGCCGTTAGCTTTAGCACTTTCCATCCATGTTACAAGAAGAGTAAAACCAGGAGGGTGTTGTTTGCAGGTTTCTAAACAATTTTTTTGGGGGGGGGGTGGGGGGGGGGGGGTCTTTCGTACATTTCGAAACCATGGGGGTTATTCGTACTGAACCCTTTAATTTATAAATTTAGTTTTTAATATTCACAATTTAATTATTATTATTGTATTCCACATATGTTATTCCCTCTGTTCTATTATAAGAGTTTACCTTGAAAAATATTTTTGTTTTAATAGAAAAGTCAACTTTCAAATTTTTTACTCGTCCTACCCGTATTAATATTATCATGTATGATCCACAATTAGCTTATACTTAATAAATAAAAAATTATTATTATTGTATTCCACATATGTTATTCCTTCTGTTCTATTATAAGAGTTTACCTTGAAAAATATTTTTGTTTTAATAGAAAAGTCAACTTTCAAATTTTTTACTCGTCCTACCCGTATTAATATTATCATGTATGACCACAATTAGCTTATACTTAATAAATAAAAAAAATATAAATTGAATAAATTGTGTCAAATTAATTATTTGATGTGTTGTACCTTGACATTCATAATAAGTTGTACATTGGTCAAAGTGAACTCTTTTAATGGAACAGACGGAATAGTTTGTAGATTTAACTTAACTAATACAATATATCATTAAAAAGCAAAAACTTGTATCTGACAGGTGAAGGGTCCACCACAAGTATTTTTTTACCCTTTCTTAAGACGAGCATATCTGTTTTAGTTTTAAAAGTATGGCGTATATGTTATAAAAATACGTGTATCGCATATATGTTATGAAAGCACGCGTATCGCATATAGCAACTAATTTATCGTGTGTAACTGCTGATATATCACGATTATAAATGTAACTGTTGAAATATTGTGTATCGCGTATAACCTTTGGGTGTATTTGGTGCACGAAAATAGGAATGTGAATGTTATGAACACACTTCATGTTCTGGAAAGAATGAGAGTTTAAGAGAAAGAAGAATGATTTTTAGAAGAAGAAATTGATAATTGTTATTTCATATTTCTTACGTACTGAATCACAATGACTATTTATAGAGTCCTTAATAAACACTAACCAACTAAAGTAAATCTAAGTGATTGTATGCAGTAATTATGGACCTACTAACTCCTAAATATAAGGAACACTAGTTCCACTAATCCATTGAACCCACTCCTAACCGGTTGACACTACAACATAATGGCCTATTGTTGGCGCCCATTTGGATACGCTAATTTGTAAACCCGCATACTTAAGAGAAAACACAGGGTATTAAAAGCGAGTTCTCAGAAACCCTCCTCATTTTCCCTGTTATTGGAGGTGGGCCTTGGAAATTCGCCCCCTTCACTCCAGCATTCGCAGCGGCTTTAAGTAGCTGCTGCTAATGTTGGAATTATTGGCCTCCCCGCGGCAATTGATGACGTATTGGAGGCGGGTTTTCCAATACTGAAATGTTAGAGTTATTAGCCGCGGGTTCAAACACCAGCGGCAATTGTTGAAGTGTTGGAGGCGGGTTTTGGAAACCTGCCTCTAATACTCTATTAATAGCCGCTACCGGAGTATTGGCCAAAACCCGCCTCTAATACTGCTTGGGAGGCCATTACTTGGATCAGTTTTACCTACTAAATTTTTAATCTAGTTTTCATATACTAATTGTAATTGGTTTATGCTTATGATAGTTCAATGCTTATTATACTATTCCAAATATGAATGGATTTGGCTACCCTTGCTCCTATAAAAGGGACGTCATAGCTTCATTATGAATATAGATCTTGAAATTCATTTGTTGATATAGTCCATTTGTATGGTAGACTCCCACCAAGCAGCATATATTTAAAACAATTGTCATCAGTAATTGCTTCATTAGCGCCGTTGTCCTCATGCTTCTGGTTTCTTTCGCTTAGATCAGCAGTTCTCCGCCACCTTCCCCCGTTTTCGAGTTCTTCATTCGTTCTCCGCCTCCTTCTGCCATTCTCCATGTGGGCTTACCATCTCTAAGATAACTTACTTCTACAAAACATTATTCTCCATATAATATTATTATCTGTTAGTTCAACGCATGAATATGAATATTCTAAATTTGTGTTATCGTTGTCTAACATAACCTTAGTGATTATTAAAAGTGATTATATGAATGAAACTTAGTTTACATGTAAATTTTATAATCGAGAGAGTGTTATACTTTCCATTTGTAGAGAAAAAGCATTTGTTTAACATGAACTTTATATTTGTGGCTTTATTATTTAATTTTATTCAGACGAGAAACACTTATCATTCTTAGTTGATTGATGTCAAGATATTAAATCATGTATCCTCCCACACACTGAAAATAATTACGTTTGTCGGATAAAATGTTAGAAAAGAGAGAGATACTTTATTTATGCCTTTCATTGGTCTTGTACGGCGGTAATGGATTCTTGCGTGGAGTTAACTAAGTCATTTTGACTATCTTTATTTCGACTATATTTTACAAACTGATTTATGATTGTCCATTCTCTGTGTTTCAAAACCGATTAATTATTTTATTCTACGTATTTATTTTAAGCGATTTTGTTGTTTCGGTGTCAAATAAGCATGTTTTATTTTTATGTTTCAGTTATAGAGTTGATTATAATGGTCTAAAGTAAGTTGCATGATTGTCTTCATTTAATACAACTAATTTACTCGATAAATACGTGGTTTAATTAAGCATATATGACACAACCCCTCGGGGGTCTCAATTAAATTGCATCATTGTAGGAAATTTGAGACAATCCATATTATGTTTAAGAATATGTGACACTGTTAGATATATGCAAACTTTGCTCTCCAATACACAATATGTGACACTGTTAGATATACGCAAACTTTGCTCTCCAATACCATGTTTCACTGCAGTGTTATGTGAGTTGGAGTCATATTAATTTATTTTCATTCTAGCTATTAATTATTGTTTTAACTCACCTTTTTATTTTAGCGTAAAATGACATCTTTTCATATGGCATTATGAAATGGACATTTTACATAGAGATGATTTAGTCTTTCTGTGTTTTCATTATTATTTTCAAGGACGATCTAATTAAGTATGAATCGTGACACTATTGTACATGGTGATCGAAAAATGCTAATCTATCGTGAAGAGGTTTAAAAATTCTTGAAATCGTGTATAAGAACGTCAAGTTTGCATTATGTCCGTGCGGAGATTGTAGAAATTTGGCAAGACACGAAGACCTTGATGTGATAAGAGAGCATCTACTCCAGAGGGATTCTTTCCTTCTTATAAAATAAGGAAATGGCATGGCGAGAAGCCAGAAAGTTCTTCGAATCAAAAAACAAATGACACCCAAGAAGAAATGATTGAGAGTCATGATCAGTTGGATGAAATGGTTGAAATGGTCGGTAAGTTTGCGGATCAGCCAGATGTCTTTGCCTAATTATCGGGTGACAGTGAAATGCCTCTCTATAACGATTGTATAGGTATCCCCGTTTGTCTGGTATATTGAAACCGTTTAATTTGAAAGCCGCACACGGTTGGACCGATACTAGTTTCACAGCCTAGTTGAAATTATTAAAGGATAAGTTGCCAGACAGTTTGAACTCTCAGATCGCATCTATGAGGCTAAAAAGATTTCTACCCCATGGTATGGAGTATAAGAAAATATACGCTTGTCCCAATGATTGTATACTATACCATAATGAATATGAGAATTCATCATGCTGTCTCAATTGTAAGGCATCCCGATACAAAAAATAGCCAAAATCGTGGGGACGTTGAAGACCAGAGGGATGGCCATAAGAATGGGACACCAGCCAAAGTCTTATGTATCTTCCAATAATTTCGATATTCAAACTCTTGTTCGCCAATGTATCAAATGCTAAAACTTGACATGAAATTAAAATCGATAAGTTCCTAATGATGACAACATGATAAGGCATCTAGCAGACGGAGACCAATGGAAAATCATTGATTCAATGTACCCATCTTTTGCCTGTGACAATAGAAATTTGAAACTTGTTTTGTGCACAGATGGAATGATGCGTATGGTAGTTTTAGTAGCCAACATAGCGCTTGGCCAGTGATGTTAGTGATTTACAATCTACCTTCCCACTTGTGCATGAAGCGCAAGTACATACTTATGTCTTTGATGATTTCAGGTCCAAAACACTAGGAAATGATATAGATGTGTATTTGGCCCCCCATGTTGAAAATCTAAAGAAACTTTGGGATGAAAGTGAAATGGTTTATGGTGCACATTAATGCGTGCCTTGCTCTTTTGTACCATTAATGACTTCTATGCATATGGTAATCTGCCTGGATATTTCATTAAAGGTCATAAAGCTTGCCTTATTTGTTAGGAGGGTACGGATTCTCGCTAGCAGTTACTCATGGAAAGAAAACAGTATACCTCAGGCATCGAAGGTTTTTTGATGACTCTCATCATTATTGTCGCTAGAAAAGAGCGTTCAATGGCCAACAAGATTTAAGAAAAACCGTGAAGCCTTTGTCTGGGGAGAAGTCCACGCATTGGTAAAACACATTAATATTGAATTTGGCAAAAAGAAAAATTCTTGTTCCAAGGGTCAGAGCAAATGTTGGAAGAAAAGATCCATATTATTTGAACTTTCGTATTGAGAAAATTTAGATGTGAGACATGGCGTTGATGTTATGACATAAAAAAGAATATGTGCGACAGTTTCTTAGATACGCTACATCAATGGAAAAACAAAGCATGGTCACAATTCAAGACTTGATTTAGTTAGTATGGAAATATGGACAAATTAGCCCCTTAGGTTTGAGGCGAAAGGACATTTTTGCCCCTGACTTGGTATACCTTGTCTCAAAAAGAAAAGCACGAATTGTGTTCAACCCTTTAGGGCATTCAAGTCCCATGATTGTCATATCTTAATGCAACAGCTGTTGCATATATGCATTTGATTGATCTTGCCAAAGCATGTCAAGAGTTGCATAATTAGGTTATGTTTTTTCTTCAATGCAATATGGTTGTCGATCAGGATCAACCTGAAAAGTTGCAAGATGATATAGTTGTGGTCATATGTCAATTGGAGATGTATTTTCCCCTTCCTTTTTTGGCATTGTGATGCATTTAGTTGTTCATTTGGTAAGGGAGATAAAGATTTGAGGTCCTGTTCATTTGCATTGGATGTATCCATTTGAACGGTATATGAAAACAGGGAAGAATTAATGGCAAAGAGACACATGGACACAAGTTGTTTACTCCATTGAATGTAGATTTGATGAGCCCGTATATTTACATATTATGCAATTCTAGAGAGGTAGTTCCATATGTAACCGTCCACCTAAATGAAATACAAATAAATCGCCGCGACTGGGCTAGCCGAACCGTGGTCGCTGAACATAATCGAAAGTTTGTCTCTTGGTTCCGCAAAGTAGTTAGTGGGCTGCATGATGCTTCAGATACTTTAAAATTTTTAGCTTATAAGCCTAGCCTTGTTGTCACATCATATTCGGGGTACGGTATTAATGGATATTCATTTACCACAAAATTTAAGATTACAAGAGCACAACATAGAATAGTAGTGTTACACTGGTGTCTGAGGCTCTGCATGAATCTAGCTCGAAGGATAAGAATCCGGTGTATGCAAATATGTCATATTATGAGGTGATTGAAGATATATGGGAGCTTGACTATGCTCAAATCAAAGTGCCTATTTTCCAATGCAAATAGGTTGATACCACCGGGGTTAAACTTGATGATGAGTTCGAATTTACGCTTGTATATCTCAACTGGGAGGGTTTCAAAGGGGAACCATTTATACTAGCATAACAAGTGAAATAATTCTTTTATGCCACTGATTCCTGTGACAAACAGTGGTATATTGTCCTCCAGGGAAAAACCAATATTTAGGTGACAAGCGAGATACTGATCATTTATATGATATGTCATTGTTTTCCACGTGGTTACCCAAACCAAAACCAACTAAAGAGGTCAGCACCATACACATTCTACAAATCGCACTGAACATGCTGAAGGCATATGGGTAGATGATGTCTCCAAGAAAAGGAAGAAAAGAAAGAAGAAAAATTAGCACTCAATCAAGGTATAGCATTAATTCAAGAAACTTGGCAGTTGTAGGAGCATTGACACTTTCCTAGATTGTCATAAATTAGGACCAATAAATATTTGTGCCCCAAACTTTTCTCATACTACAATTGTGTTACAATTTTTTTACAATTTTATTTTATCACCTAATTATTTTTTTGGAAAACTTCAATGATATGCTTTAAATTGGCATCAATATATGTAGTATTTGACATTTTTCTCACATAATATGTCATATGGAGTTTAGTAAATTTATAGCAACTCTCTACCACTGTTAGGGAATCCTCATTAATGTGAACTTTCACATATCCATATTTCAATGAAGTATCCATAGTTTCAATTCATGCCATTGTTTTAGCTTTTAATAGTGATATTATTAAGATTATATACTATTTGCAATTTTATCAACCAAAGATATGAAATTAATACTTTAATTAAGTAAGAAAGTGTTTGACCAAATTGTTTTTGCACAATGGTACTAGTGGCATAAGAAAATCTTAGATTTCTATGAAGTATGTATTTCAAATAAACTACTTAAGGATATTTAAAACAGTTTTAAACGCATTTGCTATAGTGAGCTTGCAAAAGACAGAGGACAAAACCATAACTTTGTCATTATTAGAAAGGCGGGTGAGAAGGAAAAAGGTTGCGTGGGCGTCGGTGGGGTTCAAGAACAGAGCAACCTGGCTCTGCTTTTCATCGCCTTTTCTGCAGAAACAATAGATGAACCACCTTGGCCGGTCATCTTGCTCTTCTTTCTCCTTCCCAATCATAGTTGTTAGTGTCGTATGATTGTACTGTACGTATAAAAAATAGGGAATTTCGATGTGAATCGTGTTCATGCATCGTAAATGAGAGTGAATTGTAAAATTTTTACTATTTTCATATGATCCAATACATTTATTGCGATACGTATCCGTATATTTTTTTTCATGAGCCTCTTAATGTATTAAGCTTGGCTCAGCTAAATCATTTTAGACTGATAACTCAGATTTGGACTCATAACTCATATTTGACTCACAGCTTAGGTGTATGGAATGTGTGCATTCACATCCTAATTCACCAATTCGGTACAGCTCAGGTGTATGGAATGTGTGCATTCACATCCCAATTCACCAATTCGGTACAACAAAAGTTTGTAGTGCTGCTTCCCTTTTATAAAATCTGAAAACACTTAGCCTTCCATATGCATTTGATGTGGGATACGGCTGCGGTGGTTTCTCAGCCTTTTACTTCTCAATTTATTTTGTGGGTTCCGAGTGTAGTCATAATTGCTTTAGTGGCTTGGAGGTAAAGACTTGCTCATTTCTCTTCTGGGATGTGTTTGACTCCCATCCCAGCATATTTGTTTAATTTCCTTCGTTTTTAATCCATCTTTCATTGTTTAACTTTTTTTTATATACTTATTTATGTAAAATAAGAAATTTGCCATAATATGACATTTTTTTAATATATCTTTAACATTTATAAAATTTGTACTATATTATTATATACAAATGTATCTTACGATACGATACGCATATTGTAAAATTACATTTCCAATACACGACACGTATCGCGATTCGACAACTATGCTCCCAATATCAAACTGCAGCTGAGCAATACTCCTACCATGCAACTAAAGTTGAAGTCACGCAAACTGCACTTGTCCAACGACCACAACACAAGGAAGATAAATTATATCCAGCACCCATCCCACCATAATGCCACAACAACACAACGATAAATTGTATTCAAAAACCATCCAACATATATATCATGAAGTGCTCTAGTTAAAAGCAAAAATACACAATGTTGAATTAATCTCGATCTCTAGCATTAACATAACAGTTGAACCTCAATTAGATCAGAACTACCCATTGCAAAAGACCCTTGTCATAAGATGGATCATAATCAAATAAATTAATACAGGCACCATATTTGCTACATGTCAAAAAGGGCAGCGCCCAAGAAATTTGGGTAAAACCCCTTTAATCAATGTCAAATGGCTAACATATTTTACTCTTAAGGATGAAAATATGAATGCATTCGCCAAAATGACCTTGAGTCACATAACTATACTCGGATTTTATTCCGTATGTCAATTCTCCATGTTTTGTTTCCCATTATTACACCTAACCAATCTAAAAGACAGATGAAAATATAATCTTGTACATAGTCACAAAGAAGCTCTACATATTAGGATAGTCATAAAAAATTTCATCTTCGAACGGTATCCTGTTCAAATCAGGTACACAATGAATACGGTTATTGATGTCGGTAGTAGCTTTATCTATTTCTACACTTTTCCTTGATTCCCCAGACCTTGTAGTGTTTACATGAATCTCTCCTTCATCGGAGGTATTTTGTTCAAATCAATCTGGAGGTTGATGTCTTCATTGGCGACATCTGCAACTACGCCTTGGTTTGACCCTCCGCCTATTGCAGGATAGGAACGCTTTGTCATCGTTTGGTAGGTTGTTCAAGTTAAATCCATAATCCTTATGGAGTTTGATATGTCCTGGCTCTGCATCTACGTCTATACTTGGTCTTGTATCTACAAACGCAGTAGGCTTTAAGACTTCCATAGTTGTGTGGGTAGGTTTTTTGTTCTTCATGGAGGTCATCCGTGGGTCGAAGATGGCGTTTGATGAATGGGGTGGTTGGGATGCCTTATATTATGTAGGTCTGAACAAGGAATATATATAATAGATATTATAGAGTTAAAAGTTAGGCAAAATTAGTTTGGAGATCAATTACTATTAGGGATTTTTTTTTTCAATTTTTTTGTAGTAATTTTTTAAAAAAAATTCTTCCTAGTCCCTCATTAAAAAAAAATAATGGATATTATTCTAAGGAAAAATTAGTTTAGCGAGGCAATTAGTTTTAAGCAAAACGGCAAATTTTGAAAAAAAAAGGGTGAGCTGTAATAAGTGGAAAGACATTGCTAAATTTGGTCACAAAAAAAGTTTCCTCCCCCATAAAATTATTCAAAATTGATTAGTTCTCATGGAGGGTTAGGATATGTATTTTCCAAGTATTGAAGTTGGAAAAAAATAGCGGTCAGCCTTTGCAAAAGTAGAGTGCAACCAGTATTAAGTTGAAGAACAGCGCTCAATTTGGCCCGACAGCTAGTTTCCTCGCTCTTGTAAAATTCTCAGTATAGCTAAATTATTTTCGGCGAACTTTAGGGATTTTTTAATCAATTTTACCGTGTTAAATTTTTTTAAAAAATTTCGTCCTAGTCGAGAATTAAATAAAAAATATTTATATTACATTTTTAGGAGTAATTAGTTTGGCGGAGCATTCAGTTTTAAGCAAAATGGCAGCCTTTGAAAAAAGGAGTGCGATATGTAATAAGTGGAAACACATGCTAAAGTTGGTTCGAAAAATAGTTTTTTTCCTGTAAAATTATCCAAAGTTGATTTATTCTTGTGGAAGGTTAGGATATTTATTTCCAAGTACCAAAGTTAAAGAAAAAAGGGGCCAGTCTTTGCAAAAACTAACGGCAATTAGTACTTAATGGAAGGACAACGCTCAATTTGGTCCAAAAAATAGTTTGAATAGTCAGAATTATTGTGGATCTGTAATCAATATGAAGTCGACCGCACCATTATTTTTTAAAACTGTCGAACGTTTTTCCATTGCCCATTTAAATACATATTAGTACCTATTTTAGAGATCATTGTTGATCAAAAGTAGTGTGTAGGGGCATTCCGTATTAAGAACTAGGGGCAGCATTTGGAAAAATGAGGAGCAATCACTACTAAGTGGAAGGGGCAACGATCAATTTTGAACAATAAGTAATAGATTCGATTCCTTCAACTCATCCATAGCTGATATATTCTCGGTGAAAATTGGGAAATAGCTTTCAATCACTGGAATAACATACAAAATCTTCAAATTATACTAATTCTCTCCATACCATAATCTAACTCATTGCTTATTCTACCTGTGGCAAGCGCCATACACTTTTTCTTGAGTTATGAACTAAATCAAATTCGTTTCCTAAATTTGGCCCCCAAATTTGGTAAAGGCAGGAAAGTCCTATTTATCTTTGTTTTGTGAAAATAAAAAATTACTATTTGTTTTAGAATGGTGGTGATTTTTTTCCCACGGATGATTTGGGGCGATGAAGTACTCATGATCACAGTTATATCTAAAGTGAAAATATTATGTGAGTGTCATCATAGAGTTATCTATTTTTTGGGGCAGACCTACAAATTCTAAATTATAAATTCATACAATTAAGTAATTTTGGTATATAGGAAATTAGTTAATATTCCGTTTTTTGGCAGCACTGGCGCTATCACCCGCCTCTATAAGCCTTACAGGTTTTGAATTGTCCCGCTTTCATCACTAGGTCTTACGTGAACTCCCCCTGTTTCAACTCCATCTCACAACCCTAATTCCTATCAATCACCGACAACAACTAAAATGCAGAACATAACATAAAGAAATATAAAATTTCACCCATTAAACTCCATCCCACGACCCCTATTTCAACTCCATCCCACGACCCTAATTCCTATCAATCACCAACCCTAATTAGCAAGGAGACACAAACCATTCCTCGGTATTTTGACCCATTCCTGCCATCGTGTTACGGGACGCACCTCCCGTGCTTGCCCCGCAACCACATCGATGCCCAATGAGCCTTAAATGACATGTTGTAGCTCTTGCCTGAATCTGAGATCCGACGGAGCGGAATGGCACGACGCGTCGCACAACGCGTCGCATCCTATATCGGACAGTATTTGGTGCACAACACATGGTGCAGCACAACAATGCCTAAGCGCGCCCCAGGCCACAGCCTTAGCGCGCGCCCAAGTCCAGCACCATTGGCGCGCACCAGCTGAGCAGCCCAGCCATGCGCGCCAAGCCAAGCACCAGTGGCGCAGCCCAGCCTGCGCCCCAGCCATGCGCCCAGCCTGCGCCCTGCGCCCAGCGCCCCTGCGCCCTCTGGCCCTGCGCCCAGCGCCTCCGCCCCCCGCGCCTCCTGCGCCCAGCGCCTCCTGCGCGCTGCGCCCAGCGCCCCAGCACCACTGCGCCCAGCGCCCCTATGCGCCCAGCGTGCCCAGCATCTCAACGACCAAGTCTAGCGGCGCCCAACCTTATAGATTTTCATTTGTATTATTTCTTTACCTTGTAATAGTTAGTAAAGTAGGGGAAAATGTTAGTCTTAGTTAGATTGGTGATCTTTTGCAAGATCACCCTTTTTACGCCCTGGTCTCCCCTCGGGGCACTTCTAATTTTTAGCCTTCCTAGTTGTTGGTGGGGTTGATGTAATGAAGCAGGAGTTGGGTTCCCACCGCCCACTTAAGCTCTTGGCTATTCCTTGTAATTTCCTTCTTTTATTAATGAAAACCAAGCTTTGGCTTATCAATTTGCCTTTGTTTTTTTCATCTATTCGGGAGGCTCAATTACAAGTAATTCGGGAAATGGCGGAAGCTTGGCTATCCGGTGATGCGGGGCCTTGCTTGCCTCACGGTGCGCTCTTTTTGGTGATTCAAATTGGCGCCCCGTGACAGTTGGTATCAGAGCTATGGAAGAGCCCCGAGCCTCTCGTGCGTGACTACCCTGGTGCGCTATGGGTAGGGTGACGAAGCGTGACTCTCCGTAGGGGACGCCTATGCAGACCGAAGGACCATGGTTCTTCCACGAGGGAAGCAATACGTGGTGAAGGTTGGTAGGTGGCAAGCTGATAGGTCTAACTTGGAGTCACCTATCGGGCGATTGTGGTCCAAGTTGAGATCAGAGTCTGGAGACTGGACGGTTTGGATTGCAGTACTGACTGGGTTCAAATGACAGTTGGTTTGAGGGACGGACCCATGCTCATCTACATTTGCGAAATGGTAACTTGAGAAGAGGCGATCTACGTATAGAGTGTGCACGCCAATCAGAGTACACCCCCGGTGGACGGAAGTGGTGACCTGAGAAGGGGCAACTTATACCTAGGATGGGCCAATCAGGGGACTTGAGAAGAGATCTACGTATAGAGTGTGTACGCCAATCAGAGTACACCCCCGGTGGACGGAAGTGGTGACCTGAGAAGGGACAACTTATACCTAGGATGGGCCAATCAAGATCTACCACTGTGAACGTTGGATCTTAGTATGGTGATTATTCGGATCCCAAGTTGGAGACTCTCGAGGATAGCATCCTTGAGTTGCGGTTCTGCAGTAACCCAGGGAGCGAGACCCCTGGTGTAATGATCGAGATTTGCTTTGTGGGTTCTTGGTGGACAAGTGCCCTTATCATCAGAGATCAAAATGCTTCAAGGAGTACTTGGAGTGAAGAGTTGCGGTGTCCGATTTGCTGTGGGTTCGACTTGATTGAGCAGGTGCTCCAGTTATCGGCCGTGGCGTTGTCCGTTCTGCTACGGGTTCAACTTGGTGGACAGGTGCCCTAGTGGTCGGAGGTGAAACAACCAATTGCGCGTGTGTGCGCTTATTTTGCTGGTTCGACTTGATGCGTCAGAGGAGGTAGTCAAGTGCTCCAGGGTTGAATGGCATGATGTGCAGCATTGATTCCTGCGTGGTTCAAGTGGATGCGCTCATGGGACCAGGTCAACAATTGCGCGTGTGTGCGCTTATTTCGCTGGTTCGACTTGATGTGTCAGAGGAGGTAGTCAAGTGTTCCAGAGTTGAATGGCATGAAGTGGATGCGCTCATGAGTCCAGGTCAACAATCGCGCGTGTTGCGCTTATATCGCCGGTTCGACTTGGTGCGTCAGAGGAGGTAGTCAAGTGTTCCGGAGTTGAATGGTATGTGTGCACGTTGAGTCCCTGTGTGGCTCAAGTTGGATGCGTCGTGGTACCAGGTCAACAACGCTAACTTGCGGGTTGGTGAAAATTCTGTGTTGTTACAAGATGCTGTTCAAGGACAATGTTTCTTCCGGGAGTGGAGCAAACGGTTGTAAAGGGGCTTATGCTGAGATGTGAAACACAGTTTGTAGTCGGTAAGTTGAAGGGCAACAATTCTTCCGCGGATGGGGGTAATTTGGTTGCGAAGGCTTATCGCAGTTTATAAAGGAGTCGGAGATGGTCAACATTGGAGCTATGCACAACTATATGGGTAGGGATGCATAGCTTCGTGTTCAGAAGTTCACATACCTTCGTTGTAGATATGCAGCGGTGACAACATGTATGTGGCAAAGAGCTTGATCAAAAATCCATCTAGCTGATGGTCAACAATGGAGCCTTGCACACTATATGGGTAGGGATGCATGGTTTCGTGTTCAGAAGTTCACATACCTTCGTTGTAGATATGCAGCGGTGACAGCATGTATGTGGCAAAGAGCTTAACCAAAAATCCATCTAGCTGATGGTTAACAATGGAGCCTTGCACGACTATATGGGTAGGGATGCTTGGTTTCGTGTTAAGAAGTGCTAGCAGAAAGGGAGGTGAAGAACTGCAATGTGTAACTGTTCGTGAGTTGCATGGACAGAACTACAGTGGCCAACTGTTCGTGAGTGTCGCTATGATGCATGGACATGTTTGTTCCTTACCGCCACCCCAGAAGCTATTGATCATGCCGTGAAGACAGAGTGGAAAAGTAATGATCCGTGGCATGAGGTTGATCGGGATTGCTTGGAGTCTAGTGGCGCAAGCCTTGTTCTTTATTGCAGCAACCCGGTACGAGAAGCCGAGAATAATGGTCAGCCAGCAGTCAAGCACAGAGGGTTAACAGATCCTAGTGCACGATTTATGGTGAAACTAAGTCGGCAAAATGGTGATTGGTCCAGTGTTCGTTTGTGGGATTGTTAAACGACGCCCTAATCAGTTAAGCCGTTCGTCAAGCAGAGATGGTTAGAAGCCCTATTTGCAAGATGTATGGTGAGATTGAGATGGTCGACATCTAGAACATTCCACACCCGACCGGTCCAGCACACTGAAGTGGGAGATTTGAGAAGCACAGTCAATCGGTTAAGCCAATGGTTGAGCGAAGATGGGTAGAGCCCAGAATAGCGAGATTGTTGGTGAAATTGAGAAGACACACAGATCAGGACTTCCCACACCCAGTTCGAGATTGGTTATGAATGCTGAATTTTCTGTCTCGTTCAGGGAACGCCCGTCATCAGAACAGAAGAAACCACCAACGTTGTCCCAATGGTGGTGTGCTCCAGCAGAAACAAATGATGAATTGGGTTAGAATTCACAGTGGGGGAGAAGAATATGTTGTGGCAAAACGAAGGAAGACTGCTTAGACCGAGTCGTCACTTTGGAAAATAATTTTCTTTTCTCCTACACGGGACATTTTGAGGTGCAGGCAGTTGCAACACATGATGTGCGTTGTAGCCAACCAAGTAGAACTTTTGTCTTGTTGAACATGGACTCCAACTAAAAATGAGTAACTGTTCAATGAGCTATTACTTTCGGATGGCACAGATGCATAAGCAGAAGTGGGCACAAGGCGAGATACCTCGATGCTTTCCCAGTGGTGAAGTGTCAAGAAGAATATTGATGGCGCCGAGGACGTTGCCAAATCAAGTGGGGGAGAATGTTACGGGACGCACCTCCCGTGCTTGCCCCGCAACCACATCGATGCCCAATGAGCCTTAAATGACATGTTGTAGCTCTTGCCTGAATCTGAGATCCGACGGAGCGGAATGGCACGACGCGTCGCACAACACGTCGCATCCTATATCGGACAATTTGGTGCACAACACATGGTGCAGCACAACAATGCCTAAGCGCGCCCCAGGCCACAGCCTTAGCGCGCCCAAGTCCAGCACCATTGGCGCGCACCAGCTGAGCAGCCCAGCCATGCGCGCCAAGCCAAGCACCAGTGCGCAGCCCAGCCTGCGCCCCAGCCATGCGCCCAGCCTGCGCGCCCTGCGCCCAGCGCCCAGCGCCTCTGCGCGCCCTGCGCCCAGCGCCTCTGCGCGCCCGCGCCCCAGCGCCTCTGCACGCCCGCGCCCCAGCGCCTCTGAGCCCGCGCCCCTGCGCCCGCGCTGGCCCTGCGCCCAGCGCCCCTGCCCTCGTGGCCCTGCGCCCAGCGCCCCTGCGCCTCGCTGGCCCTGCGCCCAGCGCCCCTGCGCCTCGCTGGCCCTGCGCCAGCGCCTCGCGCCCCATCGCCTCCTGCGCCCTCGCCTCCTGCGCCGCTGCGCCCAGCACGCCTCGCCAGCGCCCCTATCGCCCAGCTGCCTCATCTGCGCCGCTGCGCCCCAACGCAGCACCAGCCCCCATCATCGCTACCCAGCATCGTCAACGCTCTGTTGCGCCCAACCTTATAGTTATTTCATTTTTATTATTTTACCTTTTATAGTTAGTAAATAGGGGAAAAATAGTTAGTAGCTTAGTTAGATTGGTGATCTTTTGCAAGATCACCCTTTTTACGCCCTGGTCTCCCCTCGGGGCACTTCTAATTTTTAGCCTTCCTAGTTGTTGGTGGGGTTGATGTAATGAAGCAGGAGTTGGGTTCCCACCGCCCACTTAAGCTCTTGGCTATTCCTTGTAATTTCCTTCTTTTATTAATGAAAACCAAGCTTTGGCTTATCAATTTGCCTTTGTTTATTTTCATCTATTCGGAGGCTCAATTACAAGTAATTCGGGAAATGGCGGAAGCTTGGCTATCCGGTGATGCGGGGCCTTGCTTGCCTCACGGTGCGCTCTTTTTGGTGATTCAAATTGGCGCCCCGTGACAGTTGGTATCAGAGCTATGGAAGAGCCCCGAGCCTCTCGTGCGTGACTACCCTGGTGCGCTATGGGTAGGGTGACGAAGCGTGACTCTCCGTAGGGGACGCCTATGCAGACCGAAGGACCATGGTTCTTCCACGAGGGAAGCAATACGTGGTGAAGGTTGGTAGGTGGCAAGCTGATAGGTCTAACTTGGAGTCACCTATCGGGCGATTGTGGTCCAAGTTGAGATCAGAGTCTGGAGACTGGACGGTTTGGATTGCAGTACTACTGGGTTCAAATGACAGTTGGTTTGAGGGACGGACCCATGCTCATCTACATTTGCGGAAATGGTAACTTGAGAAGAGGCGATCTACGTATAGAGTGTGCACGCCAATCAGAGTACACCCCCGGTGGACGGAAGTGGTGACCTGAGAAGGGGCAACTTATACCTAGGATGGGCCAATCAGGGGACTTGAGAAGAGGCGATCTACGTATAGAGTGTGTACGCCAATCAGAGTACACCCCCGGTGGACGGAAGTGGTGACCTGAGAAGGGACAACTTATACCTAGGATGGGCCAATCAAGATCTACCACTGTGAACGTTGGATCTTAGTATGGTGATTATTCGGATCCCAAGTTGGAGACTCTCGAGGATAGCATCCTTGAGTTGCGGTTCTGCAGTAACCCAGGGAGCGAGACCCCTGGTGTAATGATCGAGATTTGCTTTGTGGGTTCTTGGTGGACAAGTGCCCTTATCATCAGAGATCAAAATGCTTCAAGGAGTACTTGGAGTGAAGAGTTGCGGTGTCCGATTTGCTGTGGGTTCGACTTGATTGAGCAGGTGCTCCAGTTATCGGCCGTGGCGTTGTCCGTTCTGCTACGGGTTCAACTTGGTGGACAGGTGCCCTAGTGGTCGGAGGTGAAACAACCAATTGCGCGTGTGTGCGCTTATTTTGCTGGTTCGACTTGATGCGTCAGAGGAGGTAGTCAAGTGCTCCAGGGTTGAATGGCATGCATGATGTGCAGCATTGATTCCTGCGTGGTTCAAGTGGATGCGCTCATGGGACCAGGTCAACAATTGCGCGTGTGTGCGCTTATTTCGCTGGTTCGACTTGATGTGTCAGAGGAGGTAGTCAAGTGTTCCAGAGTTGAATGGCATGAAGTGGATGCGCTCATGAGTCCAGGTCAACAATCGCGCGTGTTGCGCTTATATCGCCGGTTCGACTTGGTGCGTCAGAGGAGGTAGTCAAGTGTTCCGGAGTTGAATGGTATGTGTGCACGTTGAGTCCCTGTGTGGCTCAAGTTGGATGCGTCGTGGTACCAGGTCAACAAACGCTAACTTGCGGGTTGGTGAAAATTCTGTGTTGTTACAAGATGCTGAGTTCAAGGACAATGTTTCTTCCGGGAGTGGAGCAAACGGTTGTAAAGGGGCTTATGCTGAGATGTGAAACACAGTTTGTAGTCGGTAAGTTGAAGGGCAACAATTCTTCCGCGGATGGGGGTAATTTGGTTGCGAAGGCTTATCGCAGTTTATAAAGGAGTCGGAGATGGTCAACATTGGAGCTATGCACAACTATATGGGTAGGGATGCATAGCTTCGTGTTCAGAAGTTCACATACCTTCGTTGTAGATATGCAGCGGTGACAACATGTATGTGGCAAAGAGCTTGATCAAAAATCCATCTAGCTGATGGTCAACAATGGAGCCTTGCACAACTATATGGGTAGGGATGCATGGTTTCGTGTTCAGAAGTTCACATACCTTCGTTAGATATGCAGCGGTGACAGCATGTATGTGGCAAAGAGCTTAACCAAAAATCCATCTAGCTGATGGTTAACAATGGAGCCTTGCACGACTATATGGGTAGGGATGCTTGGTTTCGTGTTAAGAAGTGCTAGCAGAAAGGGAGGTGAAGAACTGCAATGTGTAACTGTTCGTGAGTTGCATGGACAGAACTACAGTGGCCAACTGTTCGTGAGTGTCGCTATGATGCATGGACATGTTTGTTCCTTACCGCCACCCCAGAAGCTATTGATCATGCCGTGAAGACAGAGTGGAAAAGTAATGATCCGTGGCATGAAGGTTGATCGGGATTGCTTGGAGTCTAGTGGCGCAAGCCTTGTTCTTTATTGCAGCAACCCGGTACGAGAAGCCGAGAATAATGGTCAAGCCAGCAGTCAAGCACAGAGGGTTAACAGATCCTAGTGCACGATTTATGGTGAAACTAAGTCGGCAAAATGGTGATTGGTCCAGTGTTCGTTTGTGGGATTGTTAAACGACGCCCTAATCAGTTAAGCCGTTCGTCAAGCAGAGATGGTTAGAAGCCCTATTTGCAAGATGTATGGTGAGATTGAGATGGTCGACATCTAGAACATTCCACACCCGACCGGTCCAGCACACTGAAGTGGGAGATTTGAGAAGCACAGTCAATCGGTTAAGCCAATGGTTGAGCGAAGATGGGTAGAGCCCAGAATAGCGAGATTGTTGGTGAAATTGAGAAGACACACAGATCAGGACTTCCCACACCCAGTTCGAGATTGGTTATGAATGCTGAATTTTCTGTCTCGTTCAGGGAACGCCCGTCATCAGAACAGAAGAAACCACCAACGTTGTCCCAATGGTGGTGTGCTCCAGCAGAAACAAATGATGAATTGGGTTAGAATTCACAGTGGGGGAGAAGAATGTTGTGGCAAAACGAAGGAAGACTGCTTAGACCGAGTCGTCACTTTGGAAAATAATTTTCTTTTCTCCTACACGGGACATTTTGAGGTGCAGGCAGTTGCAACACATGATGTGCGTTGTAGCCAACCAAGTAGAACTTTTGTCTTGTTGAACATGGACTCCAACTAAAAATGAGTAACTGTTCAATGAGCTATTACTTTCGGATGGCACAGATGCATAAGCAGAAGTGGGCACAAGGCGAGATACCTCGATGCTTTCCCAGTGGTGAAGTGTCAAGAAGAATATTGATGGCGCCGAGGACGTCGCCAAATCAAGTGGGGGAGAATGTTACGGGACGCACCTCCCGTGCTTGCCCCGCAACCACATCGATGCCCAATGAGCCTTAAATGACATGTTGTAGCTCTTGCCTGAATCTGAGATCCGACGGAGCGGAATGGCACGACGCGTTGCACAACGCGTCGCATCCTATATCGGACAGCATTTGGTGCACAACACATGGTGCAGCACAACAATGCCTAAGCGCGCCCCAGGCCACAGCCTTAGCGCGCGCCCAAGTCCAGCACCATTGGCGCGCACCAGCTGAGCAGCCCAGCCATGCGCGCCAAGCCAAGCACCAGTGGCGCAGCCCAGCCTGCGCCCCAGCCATGCGCCCAGCCTGCGCGCCCTGCGCCCAAGCGCCCACGCCTCTGCGCGCCCTCGCCCCAGCTCCTCTGCGCGCCCCGCCCAGCTCCTCTGCACGCCGCGCCCCAGCGCCTCTGAGCTCCCGCGCCCCTTCGCCCGCGCTTGCCCAGCGCCCCTGCGCCCAGCGCCCCTGCTCCTCGCTGGCCCTCGCTCCCAGCGCCCCTGCGCCTCGATGCCCTGCGCCCCTCGCCCCTGCGCCTCGCTGCCCTGCGCCCAGCGCCTCCGCGCCCCAGCGCCTCCTGCGCCCAGCGCCTCCTGCGCGCTGCGCCCAGCCCCAGCACCACTGCGCCCAGCGCCCCTATGCGCCCAGTGCCGCATCTCACGACCAAGTCTAGCGGCGCCCAACCTTATAGATTTTCATTTGTATTATTTCTTTACCTTGTAATAGTTAGTAAAGTAGGGGAAAATGTTAGTCTTAGTTAGATTGGTGATCTTTTGCAAGATCACCCTTTTTACGCCCTGGTCTCCCCTCGGGGCACTTCTAATTTTTAGCCTTCCTAGTTGTTGGTGGGGTTGATGTAATGAAGCAGGAGTTGGGTTCCCACCGCCCACTTAAGCTCTTGGCTATTCCTTGTAATTTCCTTCTTTTATTAATGAAAACCAAGCTTTGGCTTATCAATTTGCCTTTGTTTATTTTCATCTATTCGGGAGGCTCAATTACAAGTAATTCGGGAAATGGCGGAAGCTTGGCTATCCGGTGATGCGGGGCCTTGCTTGCCTCACGGTGCGCTCTTTTTGGTGATTCAAATTGGCGCCCCGTGACACATCGGCTCATAATACCCTTCACTGCTGAATTTGTTGTCGAGGTCGAAGTGAAATTAATCGCAGTCCTAAACAGAGAGTGTGACACTCCAGTCTCACCACCCCGCATACAAGGGGTTGGCTAACCGGATGCCTGCCTGGTTCGCACCAGGACTCAAATGCAGAACGTAATATAAAGAAATCTAAAATTTCAAATTATTAGTATAAAACAAAATCTTACATGTATCACCCTTAAGTAGGGCTGATTACAGAGGGAAGTATCCCAAGTCAACTTCCTTGCCAGCTAGTATAATGGTTCAGCTCGTCCTAATACCAATAGTGAGCACGGTCATCCACATATAACCTATTTGTAACAATTTTATTGAAAACAGAAAACAAAACAAGAATAAAGAATGAGCCCATGCTCAGTGAGGCCACACCGTTTAACAAATAATTACCAAGTTTCATATTTACCCATGCATGTATGTTCAGATAATCCTAACAGAGAGCAGACATGAAGCAAATGCAAGACACATAAAGAAGGTTACATAGTCAGTATAGTAGGTAGTCGTCAAATTTCTAAAACCATGAACAACTTTATAATCAACTCCAGATTCGGGTGATAACATAGTCAACATCGCCCATACAGGATAATGACCCAGGTATAAAAGCAACCCGAGATTATTGACCAACGAGAATGACCCAACGACCAAGCCCAAGCTGACTCACGAATCATTCCGCACATTGTGAATTCACGACTCAACAAAGACTCAAAATAAAATAGAATAGGTATACAAATTATCTAGTGTGCAAAATAGGCACACCCAGTTATTCATAGTTTATAACATAGCCAATTGCCCAGAGCAGTTCAACATGATACATTTCATATATCATATAAGGATGAACTCCTAACACATGGCATATGCATAATGCAATCCGACATTCAATTAATTACAGATTAAAATGGTTATTCCATTTTAGTGAGGTAACTCACCTTAGTTCGTAGAATCTAGCTTATGGGTATCCAACGATCTGTAGTACACAAGTATCGAGTTTAAACTTATTCTTTAATTCAGGTAAATTCCAGAATTCTATAGTTTAAGAGTTCTAGTATTCAATCCATATATCCGTAAGTTTTTTATCAATCATAATCAAGTATTTTATAAAAGGGTATAAATGTATAAAAGAAGTTGTAAATGTTTTAGTTTGATTTTGTAAAATTCATGTTTTTAGGTTTGTATCAGTTTTACCCGCTTTCAAATTAGATAAAACTACTTAGAATACTTTCTCAGCTCCAAAGATCAGTTTTACTTTGCCATTTGATGGGTAAAACCCAATCGAAGCTTTTCAGCATTCCAAGAACGATTTTTCCCGCTCTCAGATTGGTAAAAATCGATCAAGATTTTTTAGTAACTCCTAATACTGGTTTTACCCATTTCAAAGACTATTTTAACAAACTTTCTTGAGGCAAGAAAATTGATTTTACCCACTCTTGGATCGGTTATAACCGATTATTCCCAGAATTCATTTTCTTCAAACTTTAGCTCTGGATTTCAATCAAAAAGTGCTCAAAACTTGTTTTCTTTTGGTTCTTTTTAATCAAAATCATTCCTACAATATTTCTATCAATCCATAACACATATACAATGTCCAAAACTAAATATTCAAATCAAAACTTAAGAAAAATAAAAACTTTAATATTTCTACTTCTATGAATCGTAACTTTGAAAACTAGTATTATGGAAAGCTTTAATTCTTACCCTTGTGTTCCTGAAGTAGCTTACACACTTCCCCATGGTTTGGAATCTAGATCCAAGCTCCAAAATTCAACTTTTCTAATTTTCTTCTAATTTCCTCTCATTTCTCTCAATTCTCCTCCTTGATTCTTCTTGTTGTTGTGATTATGATCGACCAAGGGAGTCTCTATATGTCTCCTAAAGTGCCTAACCAGACAAATTTGTAGGGATTTAGGCCTCTAGGGTAGTAGCCCTACTTTGGAACTTGGAGAAGTTTTTTTTTTTTTTTTTCCAACTCCCTGCGCCGATTGGTTTTACCTATTCCTAATGCCGGGTAAAATCGGTCAAACTTTTTGTCAGCTTCCTAATGCCAATTTTAACTGGTCTAATGGCGGATAAACCACTAGTCAATTGGTGAGATATTTTCTCCATTATTCAATGGCGGTTCAGATCAGTTTTACCCACTCTAATGTTGGGGGAAAAACCAATCCTAGCCATTTTCCTCTAATTTTTATTTATTTTTGTTTCATAAATTTTAAATTAAACTAATATATCTATTTCAAAATATCCTTAAACACAATACACTTAGAAAAACATCATAACTCTAAATTAGAAATCAAACATCATGATTTGAAAAATAAGATTTCTTTATCAAAATTGTCAAAGAAAACTATACAACTTATAATCATGCCTAATTAAGTTAAAAACATAAATTTATGTATAAAATGTAAAATATAAAATTATAAAGGTTAACTAAGATGAAAAATTAGGAGGTCTCACAGAGAGCTTCTGTTTTGGTTGCTTACGAGACCCCTCTCTCCAAAGCAGGACCAAGTACAATACGTTCCTTCTTGTGTTTTTGAGTTCTTTATGGGGTTTTTGGGTGCCTTTGGGGTGTTTTATGGATAGTGTGTTTGGGGATTTATGGGTTGGGGAGAGAGAGAGAGAGAGAGAGAGAGAGAGAGAGAGAGAGAGAGAGAGAGAGAGAGAAGAGAGAGAGAGAGAGGGTATTGCTGTGATGATTGTTTATGGAGGGGTTTAATTTATGTTATGTTGGGGAGGCGTTTAGGTAGTGCAAAGATTGAAGTGGCTGCCTTTCACTCTGTTTCCGCCTCCACCCCCGTCGTTGTTTAGGATGCATTGATTGCCACCGCCAGATTCATGTAACAGTGACTTCATCATAACTTACGATTTGGGGGTTAACCTTATGTGGAACTCTTATTTTTTCGTTGGTTTTGGAATGGTCAATTTTGCCGATTTATATTTGAAAATGAATGAGTTTATTTGCTGCCTATGTAACTGAATTCACTGTATACTGGATAGTAACATGTTGATGCTAACAAGTATAAATTGCTGAGAGAATTATTGACTTCGAGTCAAGCCTAGCTGCAATAGTTCAAGTATAGTGTTCCTTCCTGTTGGCCTTTTGGGGCGATTTTCTAATAATACCATTATTCTCTTTCCTTTGTTTCTCAATATTCCAAATAACCTTATGAGTTATACGATTAAGACCGAGCAATCATTTATTCCATTAATCCACTGCTGCTTATGGATATATTGGATAATGGATAAGATCGTCTTTACCACCATTTGCACCCACGGTTTCATATATAGATCCAATGTTAATCAATATTTGCACTCAAAAATTAAACACATGCAATTATTTTTTGTAGCTCTTGATTACCTGAATTTGCTCCCTAAAATTTGGCTAAATGTTGTAATTATCTCCATGTACCTTGACTATTTTTACATATATGTGCTTGAAAACAGAGACCTATACACTTAGTACTTGCACACCAAAGTTTGCAAGGAGATACATGCTTTACTTTTAAATCATCAGTGTAGTCAAATCAAAGGTTATACAACTTAGTTAATTTGTTCAGCCTCTTGGAAATTGAGAAGAAGGCAGACGCATGTAATCAACCCAAAACAATTACAAGGTAATGATAGAATCTTTGATATTTATTCAGTTTAGGCAATTCGAAGCTTAGCTCAAATACTTCATTTCATTATAGGAGTGACGTTAGCTTTTATTAGGGGGGTGAAAGTCTAAACTGACCTCAGTTGACTAAAAAATACAGATAATCCAGTATGCAAAGTGGACACACCCAGTTATTCATTGTTTATAACATTATCAAGTGCACAGAGCAATTCAACACGATACGTTTCATATATCATATAAGGATGAACTCTTAACACATGGCATATTCATGATGCAATCCGACATTCAATTAATTACAGATTAAAACGGTTCTTCCTTTTCAGTGAGGCAGCTCACCTTAGTCCTTAGAATCTAGCCTACGAGTATCCAACGATCTGCAGTACATAAGTATCGAGGTTTAGACTCAATTCTTTAATTCAGGTAAATTTTGGGAATTCTAGAGTTTTAAGAGTTCTAGTGTTTAACGTATACCCGTAAGTGTTCTATGAATTCTAATCAAGTATTTTATAAAAGGGGTTAAAGGTATAAAAGAAGTTGTAAAGATTTTACTTTGATTTTGTAAAATTCATGTTTTTAGGTTTGGAACGGTTTTACCCACTTTCAGATCGGTTAAAACCACTCAGAATACTTTCTCAGCTCCAAAGATCGATTTTACCCGCCATTTAATCAGTAAAAACTTCCTTTCATTATGGGGCTGGAAGTCTAAACTGACATCTTATGTTGATGGGAAGAAACAAGGTTTTGAACCCATGTCATAAATATAAGTTCCTTACCCCAAATGCATGGGAGAATTTCAAAAGAGCACGGACGACTAAGAAGATCATGGTAGTAAAATACTGAAATCTTGAATTCCTAGTATTTCCCTTTGGTACACTGCATAATTGTTTTTAATTGTATTATAATTTTTCTACAGATAATTTGTGCACAAAGCCAACCTAACGCAAGGATGAATAACATGTCCCATCACTTGGGTGCTACGTCATATGTAGAGAAGGGCGTCATAATGTTTACACAGAAATGTGAAGCGCAAATCAAGAAGGCCATTACAGATAATGGGATGAGCGAATATGAAGCTATTGAACTACCCTCGTTTCTCTGTAAGATGGTCAGCACGGTACCTTGAGGGCCACACAGATAAAAATGGTGGATATGATACCGAATAGAATAGACAAAATTGTGTGAAAATTGTCAGTTTCAATTGTGAGCTTTGTGCATAAATGCCGAGAAAATTGTGAGTTGTGTGTAAGTTTTAATCAAGAAAATTGCAGAATAAATAATCTGTTTCTTACATGTTTGAATTTGCATATCTTAATGTATGTTAGTAAAGTAACTAACGCAATAAGTTTTTGGGGTACAAAATTAAAACACTTGTGCTTACGTGTATATGTTGTGTGTCACTCCTTAGAAGTCCTTGACACGCTAGGAATCACAACGAGAGATCGTTGCAGAGGGTAAAAATGTTGAGATCCTTGTTATTACAACTGGAAAGCCAGATAAGTATGGACGGTACAAGGGATGTCCACAGGAAGCAGGTATCAAATACGTTTTTCCCCATCAGTCACATAAATGAGGTGGGACACAGAAAGACCTCATGAGGAGAGTAATTGGAGATATGCAGCCTTGACATCAAAGGTAGATAGGTCATTTCCTGAGAGGTGTGAAGATCAACGGTCGCAACTTGTGACATTTAAGTGATCAAGCCATAATGAAGAGTCAAGACTAGATGCCCGCATTGGTACCCCACCGGGACAACCTAATGATCTTGGATCATACAAGGTATGTATTGGTAGTCTCACAAATTTTAATATACAATTACATCAGTCATTCAGTTCATTGTGTTGTTTCTAATTTGTACAGGGAGGGGACCAATGCTTACTTTGTATATATTCGCCTTCTGGTGAGAGGTTTCATGTTGCTGATGCTGATTACATTGCATCACGATAAACCTATAAAAGAAGGTGCGCAAGGGTGTCAATCACCAATTTCCAGGTTTCTAATGCTCCACCCCCAGTTCCAGACCTGGGTATCCAAACAGTAGAGGCCACCAGAAGATTATTTATCCAATAGCCAAAGGCATTGATTATAAGATATACATATCCGAAAACTGATCAAATTTAATTTGTAATACAATAATTACATGTTACATGTGCCAATGTTATGAATTTGTTTATTGAATATCTATTGGTGTTCACTATCAGGTCCCAGAGTCTCCCACCCAGGTTGGGTGATAAATGTCTTGGGGCTAAAAAGAATGTAAGTGAAGGGATAACTATTTTAAGATTTCATGGACACCTAGATGACCACCCAGGATATAAGGTATTTAAGCATTGACTTGCACATTTACTTAACTATAAGCCCCTCACTGATATATATAGTTGTGGTAATACGTAGGGGTCAAATATATCTATAACAAAAAGTGAGTGACGAACATTCCGGGTCGAAGAAGGGTGTAACCAAAGGAAAAAGTAGTTCGATTAGTAATGGACTTCTAGGTGATCAATCATGACATAAGTTACGTATTGGTGTCTTTGAAAAAATAGAGTATATTTTAATCTATTTGTGATTTGTGTGTAGAAAATACGTAATCTGGCTATCAAATAAAAAGGGCCCTTTTTCATTGTGTTGTAAATTGTGAAGGGATTCAGATTTGTGAGGGTTTTTTTGAACATAGAGCAATGGAGGATGAATGGGACCCGATTTTATGAAGTGATTAATGGCTAGATGTAGCATAATGGGCTTACTTACCTAGCCTGAACTTGGTTGTTGTTATGAATATTATTGTGAATCCTTCTAACTCCCACCACCCTATGGTTTTCCATCTACCCCCATCACCCTCTTTAATTTTCTATGCATTAGTATTACCTTTGAGATGGTCTTGTATTCATTAGATGTAAAACTTAGCCTATATATATATAGGCATAAGTGAAGAATGAAAGTGAACGAAAATGATCATCACTATTTTGCTCTCTACTTTTGTATTTTGTGATTAATTGTATTCTTATCTTAGCCTTATATGATTTATACTACTACTTTTAGTAGTAATTTTATAACACGTTATCAGCACGAGACTCTAGCCATTGAGATCGGTTGATTGAAAGGAGAAGTGGTAGCGGTATGGAATCAAGGAGGCTCAACTTATAGATCGATGTTTCGGTATGTGATGTCCCTAGTAATTGCTTTGCAATTTTGAGGTATGTATTTATTTGAGTATATAATATATCCATATATATATATAGATATATTGACATGATTCACACAAATAGGAGTCATGAAATATTATACTTTTGTGTGATATTTTTAATTTGGTTATTGGTAATTTGAATTATTTTGAGAACATGCTCATATACTAATTACAATAATTTTACTTGTGAAAGTTATAATTATAATTAGATATATTAGTTTACATATTTAAATATGCATATATCAAAACAAATCATTAATATGGATTTTACTACTGTTGTATAATGCTTGTTTTATTTTGAGAATATGCATATTTTGTTCATAATAGGATCGTTTAATATATTGCATAATCATAATTATGCTTATATATTGCATTGCAATACATTATTTTGATATTTTATATAATTGTCTCATTATATTATGAGTTATTTTGCAATGCATATTTTGATGTATTACACTTATATGTATTTCTTCATGATTGAAAAATACAATTAATACAGTGGATTGCAAAATTTCAATTTGTCCTATTGACAAATTTGAAAGAGAGATAATGAGCACTTGATTGCAAGTATCAATTTGTCCCATCAAAAAATTTGAAATAGCGATATGATTGCTAATGGTTATTTTAATTATTATATTTGATTTACTTTCTTTTTGTCATGAATAAAATAATGAGTTTTGTTGAAAACTTATAAGCCTCGTTCAATAAAGATGTTCCATTTCCTGAAGTAAATGTGACAGTTATGCACCCATATTATGAGTGAAAATTCAATTCCCGAAGTAAATGGGAAAATTATAATTCTTACAATAAAAAAAAGGTTTCACTTCCTGAAATAAAATATTATAATTATACATTTATAAATGCACAAGTTCGCATTCATGAGTGCAGGCTTTATGTTAATTACTATAATTATGATCACACAAATGTGTTGAATTTATCACCAGAAGTGGAAGAATAATCATAAATACAAAATTATAACTCACTACAGAAGTGATGGAGTTGTGACAAGAAAAATGAAAATTGGATAACCAATTTTATCGTTGTGGCATGAAAGACCAATGGTCATGGATGTACCTGTCGTACACCAAAATATATAGCTACTGTCTATCAAGAATCATAGAAAAATAAAGAAAAAGATAAAGGTAGACTTTTATATGTAATAATGTTTTGGAATTAATTTTCAAATTTTCAGCCTGAAGGTGATAATATTGTAAATGTTTAAAAATAAATTATTTACTTAACTTACTTTGATTAATAAATTTTAATTTGATGTTTACAAATATCATATGTATTGTTAATTTATGGTTTTAATATTTGTTATGATTTATAAATATTGTACTAAAATTATATACATCATTTGAAAATTTAATTTTGTGAGGAAAATAAACATTTTAATGGTCAATGACAAAGCATTATGTTCAGAAGACAGTGCTAGAACATATTGCAGATAGGGATAAGAAACAATGTTCTTATCTAATAATGACATAAACTATTGTTAGTACTATATCAGTAGTACAAATGACTGAAAAATCCAGAAGAGTATCTATCATTTTACATGAAGGAACAAAATATTGCACCTGGCGATGCATTATTTTTCCAGAATTTCTATAAAATTTATAGAGTTTTCAAAGGATATTCGCCGAAATGGATATCATATTGCGAATAAAAATAAAGGTGATCATAAATACTTGTACATTACAAGTACTATTTCTCAAAAGAACTTTTTACTGAAAAAAAGTTACATTCTTATAATACTATAATTGAAATTTATGCAACAGTAAACCAGACGGTTACTAATGTGCTTATTATGGCACGACACGATGGTTAGGCTATCCCGTTCTATAATGATACGAATAAAATAGAGAATTAATTGAAGAGTTGGAAGATTCTTCAATCCAATGAATTCTCGTGCAATGCTTGTTCTTAAGGCAAGCTGATTGTAAAGTCATTACCTCATGTGAAAATTTGTGTCAAATCTCTTGCATTTTTAGAACACATACATGGTGATATTTGTGAGCTTATTCACCCACTGCATAGACCATTTCAGTATTTTATAATTTTGATTCGCATTACGTTCATTATTAAAATTGCGGCCTGAAGTTTGCAAATTCGGTTATAATTTTCTTACTATTTAAATAATTATTTCATGCTTTGGGATAAGTGTAAAATATCCTATTGTTTATATTCACACAAGAAATGGTCTAGTAGAATCGTTTCATTATATGCATCAACTTTTTACATGACTATTGTTTTTGAGAATGGAACTCCCTAATATATATTTGGAGGCATGCTATATTGCATGTTGCAAAATTTGTTTTCATCAAGCCAATAAATTTTAATGAATTCTCTCCCAAATAAATGGTTTTGATCAGAAACCATAATATTTTTCAGCTGATAATTTTCTAAATGTGCGGCTTATATTATGATTGCTCCACCACAACGCACAAAGATGAAACCTCAAAGGAGGTTAGAAATAGATGTTGGGCATGAATCCACTATAAAATATCTTGAGACTAAAGATGGAGATTTATACACTGCTCATTTTACTGATTGTTATTTTGATAAGTCAGTTTTCCCAACATCGGGGGGAGAAAAGTACATAGCCAATTAAGAAAATTACTTTGAGTGAATTATCAATGATCCTTGTATAACATTATATGAACCTGAAGTTCAAAAGATAATTCATTTACAACTTGCATTTGCCAGATGTTTTTTCTGACCTAAAAAAAAAGTGTGATTGAATACACATATTGGCTACTAATGCTCCAATTAAAATTGATATCCTTGAAAGACATTCTACCACTAATAAATAATATAAGGTAACATCAAAGTGTGGTAGACTAATCGGTTCCAAAATAAAAATCCTTGAGAAAAAAAGGAGCGAGTGATAAAGATGGCAAATCGAGGTGTTATATATTCCTGAATAATTTTCAAGATTAAAAAAAACTCTTCAAGAGTTTTCTTAGCATGACAGATAATAAACTTCTGGAAGAAGCTTAGGTCCCTGAAAGGTTTTTTTTTTTATTTTTTTATTTTTTATAATAATGAGATCTCAATTGTGTTATATTTGACTACTAAATATGGAACTTAGCTTTGAACAATAGACGTCGATGATAAAATTGTTTATGCTGCAGCAGTTGCCATTATGAATAAAAACGAGGATCATCAATCTGGGCCTGTGAATAAATGTCGACATAGAAATTATTGCCCAAGAAAAATGAATGAAATGAAAAGACGCAATTGTAGTAAAATTGAATTCAATGTTTCAAAGAAAAGTCTTTGAGCGAATAATTCACACCCTGAAGATGTGTAACTTGTGAGTCATAAATGAGTATTTGTGAAAAACGAAATGAAATAATGAATTGACACAATTTATCGCACAAGTTTGTTTTCCTGAAGAAAATGTATTGATTATGGGACGGTATAATCTCACGTGGTGGATGCAATAATTATTGTTACTTGCTTTATCTGGCAGCCAGAAAAAATTTTAAAATGCGTCTTATGGATGTCATGACAAGTCTATTAGAATGGCTAATGAGAATCTCTGAAAGATTTGAATTGCCATGAAGGCACGATGCAGTTTATCGCGATATTTATTATATTAAATTATGTAGAGCTCTATATCTATGTTTTATTGAGAGATCCGGATCCCAATTTATATTGATAATTTTATTTAGAACTCCTGAAAAGTATCAAACCATTATTGATTATCTAAAGTCTAATGATGAATTGGAACTCCTGAAGAGATTCCAAATGTTGTTGGATTGAAACACAAGTTTGAAATAAAACATTATGAAAAGACATCTTGATTTCAAAATTGAGTACTTAGATAATGACATATCTTTGCAACAATCTTCTTATACTGCTAAAGTGTTGAAACACTTCTATATGAATAAAGTACATACTTTGAGCAAAGTTATGATTTCTTTCATGAATGTAACGCCCAGAAATAGCTGTACTGCTGTAAGGAAGCACATAACTGGCTTGATCGAGCATTATAAGAATCAGTAAAACAATCAACATCTGAATAACCTGTAAAATCATACTAGTGTATTTTTTAAATAAAGACCCATATTTATCGTTCCTTCAAGCTAAAGAAAACATTTGTGGTTCGAGACCTACAAACATATTTTAAAACTTGTAAACGACTTGCAAGATATAATATATTTTGTTTCAATAGCCTTAAAATATGGTACTTCTGGACCAAACAAATTTTCATTATCTTCAGGATGATGAAATGGATTTTATGCACATCAAGTGATTTTACAATCAAGGGAGTGTTGTACTAAGAAAATGTACTCTTTTTCCTTCACTAGGTTTTTTCCCATTGGGTTTTCCTAGTAAGATTTTAACGAGTCATTTCTCTTAATAATGGACATTTAAGGGGGAGTGTTATGAATATTTTTGTGAATGTCCTTCTAACTCCCACCACCCTATGGTTTTCCATTTACCCCCTCACCATTTTTAATTTTCTATGCATTTAGTATGACCCTTGAGATGGTCTTGTATTCATTAGATGTAAAACTTAGCCTTATATATATAGGCATAAGTGAAGAATGAAAGTGGAAGAAAATGATCATCACTATTTTGCTCTCTACTTTTGTATCTTGTGTTTAATTGTATTCTTATCTTTAGCCTTCTGATTTATACTACTACTTTTAGTAGTAATTTTATAACAGTTGTTGTTTTTTTGGTTTTTTTTTTATTAAACTTTTTATTGGTCTATTTAATGGAGTACTGTATTAGAAATTTGGAGTTAGGCCGTTAGACTAGTCCATTTTTTTAATGTTGTTTTTGCCGTATTGTCTAATTTGTCTTTGTTGTGTTTTTAATGGTTGGTACTGAACTTGTGTTTGCCTTGGTTTACTTGATTATAGTTAACTCAGTTGGGTGAGAGTGTAGTGACTTTTTTATTTTGTTTTTGTCTTTTTTATTTTTCTAAATTTTTTTTTTAATCTGATTCCTAAATGTTGAGATGGTTTTCAATAAGGATGAATTGATAATTTGGTCACCTTACTTTTAAAATGTTCACGTTTTAGGCACCTTTCTTTTTTAATTGTTTTCATAGTCACTTTACTTTCATTTTTGCATTTTCTGAGTCACTCTGTCAAACTGCACCGTAACCCACTAACGGTTCATTTTGGGTGAGGGCATTTTCATCAAAAACGCTCCAAATTTCTTAAATCCTTCCCATTTTTTTTGACTTAATTATTTCTAACCCCTTTGTTATAAAATTTTCACATTTTATCCTTCGTATTTTTTAATTACACTTAAAATTTTCACACTTTGTCATCTATGTTTTTTAATTAAGCACTTAACCCTTTTAATTAAACACCAATCCCCTGGGCAAGCTGGACTTTGAGCTAGTCCATGATATCCTTAGTCGAAATCTGGGACAACCCACTTAGCAGTGAAGAATAAGGATCCATCATGACGGCGACAACAACTAGTTTCTAAAGAATCGGCGGAGACTTTGGGTCAGATCGGAGATGATGATTTTCCTAAAGATGGGGGACAGCGAAGGGGGAAATTGGCGCAACCACGGATTGGGGCAATTGAATGAATTGGCACACGGATTGGAAATAAGCGAACACAAATTCCTCTGGGTTTTGTAAACCCCAAATGAGAAAGCTTCAAACGCAGAATATTGACATCAAAACCGTCGAAAACCCCACCAATTTTCTATCGAATTCTTAAACACGACAATCGGAAAGGGCTTAATCGCACCGTTGTGAGATCCTCAAATCAAAATTCTCTACCACGGTTCCACCGGCGAATTATCACCCATTGCGGGTGGAATCCAATTCTCAAGAGCCTTGTTTACGGATTCACAATGATTGCGTGGCCGCCTTATGCGGAGCAGAAGATACGCGGTTCTGGTCAGTGAAAATTTAGGGAATGCTTTGAAAGTGAAGGCTAATGAAAACAGTGGGGTTGTGGGAAGAGAACAAATTGCGATATTGGGAAAATGTATAATTAAAGGGGAAGAAAAGAAGCAAGATGCATCAACTAAGGGAGGCTGCTTCAATGGCGTTGAAAGACGACATTAATGGATTCTTTCATTTTTCGGAAGCCAAAACGTGACATACAGTAAATTGGAATTTTTTTTTTCTTTTTGCTTTTCTTGGAACTTTGATCAGAACCAGATCTAAAAATCTGATTCTTTGGAGAGGAAGAAAGATGGAAAGATAAAGAAGGAGAGAGAAGAAAGAGGAGGAAGAGAAGAAAAGAGAGAATAGAGAAGAGAAGTGAAGTCGCGGAGAAAGAAAAAAAAAAAAAAAAAAAGAGGGAGTGAAGTTTTTTTTTTTTTTGTCTTTTAGTGAAAAAAAGTAGAAAAATAGGCATAAAGACGAAAATACCCTTACCAAAAATGGTCCGTTAGTGAATTAACGGTGTAGTTTGATGGGATGACCCAGAAAATGCAAAAATAAAAGTAAGATGATTTAAAAAACAATTACAAAAGTAAGGTGACTAAAGCGTGAATATTTTAAAAGTAAGGTGACCAAATTATCAATTCACCCTTTCAATAACAACATAGTCCTTCTCTTTATGGGAATTTTAAATTTGCTTTTATTCACTTCATGGAGCCTGAGTTTAGTTTATAAACAGAAGACGAAAATTCATTGTCTTTCTTGTCTTCATAATTACATGAGCCATGTTTGAAGAAAAGTTGCATGATAATTAAAACAGCACTTAAGTGAGGGGGCTATCTAAGCAACAAATTGGTTCATAAAAATTCTAAGACAATACTTTCATGCATAAGCTTAATTTTTCACAGCCTAAGAACTACAAGTCTTGTGTGATGTAAGTAAACAAGAACTAAAATCTCAGTAATACATTTTGTGCTGTAGAAAATAGGAAGATGCCCAGATACTACGAAAGTAAGTGAAGAAAGAACGACAAAGTGAAATCACTAAAATAACCATAACTTAAATTTTAATGTTGGGCAGTACGCTTTGTGTATCATGTCATGATAATCATCATAACAAGAGATTTAATTTGGAATGGTCAATTTTCTGCATCTTCAAGTTCTTGATGCTTGCATATGTGGTTCACCGGCTCATAAGAGGAATATTTAAGTCATTCCAATATCTTCACCACTTCATAAAGAAAATTAAATAAGTTGAATCCTCTTCAATAGCAAGAATCCGAGTACTTGTCTGAAATTAAAGCATCATTCTTAGGACAAGCAAAATCCTAGGTTTTCTACTTGATAAGAAATACTATTTCTCTGATCTTTAATAATTGTTGTTTTAAAGAAGTTTACACTTATTACGGAAAAATTTAAATTGTCATGCTTGTCCTTCATTATTATTATTAAATGTTAAGTGGTTTGTTTCTCTCACTCACTTTATTGGTACACTAATATATGCCTTTAGTATTGAAATATATATCTCTTTCATTTTATTATTATAGACTTGAAGTTGGAACCTTTTATCTTTTGGTTAATCTTATCTCTTTCATGCATAAGCTTAATTTTCACACCCTGAGAACTACAAGTATTGTGTGATGTAAGTAAAAAAGAGCAAAAATCCAAGTAATACATTGTGTGCTATAGCAAAAAGTAAGATGCCCAAATGTTGCCAAAGTAAGTGAAGAGAAAATGACAAAGTGAAATCACTTATATGCAAATTACCAAAATAAAAACCATCCATATTTTCCCTTTATTTAATTTTAGTTTTGGTTGATGTAGATTGGATTGTCTTGTTTACTTTGATTTTGTAGTCTTTCTGGTTGTGAGTTTTTAAGAACGTTCACAAAATTTGTGGCTAAAGCTCAAGTAAGTGGTTATAAAAAAAAATCAAAGTATTTTATGTGTTTTGGATATTGATGGAGATTTGAAGACCCTATATGACATGACTGTGGCCCATGCCTCCATGCACATGTACAAGTTCAGTATGTCAGCGCAGCTAGTAGGGGTGAATGTGGAATGCAGCATGGACAAGACTGAATGTGATGACTTGTGGTCGTGCAAAGAACTTGGGGCCAGATGCATTGACTTGTGCATCAAGTAAGTATATTATTAAGTATTTGCATATAACATAGTTTCGGCCTATGTATGTTTTGTGTGGTTTGTTGAGTGACATGCATGGTAATTATTTATTTATTATTTTTTGTGATTGTTAGGGTGATTGAGGGGAATTTGGTTGAAAATCCCGTTACAAGCAAATTGTGGTGTGTTTCTTCAGGCCAAATAGAGTGTCCATGATGTCAGCCTTAGACGAGCATATAAAATAATACATAAACGATAGAATTTCGAATACTAAGGTATCTAAACTGTGCATTATGCCATATTGTGATAGGTAAGTAGTTGTTCTGTATGTGCTACTAATTATTGAACTCACAGTGAAGTCGTATACTAATTGATAACTTCAATGGTTTTAGGCGACATTGGATGCTACTGTTCTTCAAACAGGCAACTATGATGTCTATTGGTTTGATTATGTTCATGGAGTTCCATTGGCAGCCCTAAAATCTGTGATGAATGAGTAATTTCTCAATAAAATATGTTTTTATATTAAATTTGAGCTCTTTTGATGAATTTTGTTTGTTGTATAATTTACCTGACATGTTAGTATTAATGAATTGACAATTTTAAATGTACAGGACATTGCTCAGATTTAATGCCAAGCGAGCAAAAACGGAGAAGGCGATTAGTGCCAAGCTCATATGGATTCAAATTAAGGTAATAAGTTATTTAGTGTTTTTAGCTAAATTCAAATGAGTTTATAATGTAAACTTCTGTACAGCACAAGAGACAAACGGATAATTGGGAGTGTTGATACTATGTCATGCACTACATGAGGGAGATTGCTAACCTACAAAGGACACCTGACATATTGTTGAGAGAGGTGTGATCGATGAGACACAATTATTAGTATTCTCTAGCTAAGCTATTGAAGTATTCACATTATATTTTGCAATATGTAGGCTCGAACTAATCCTGTGGTTCCAATGGGATATTTCAGCTTTGACTTTGAATGAGCTTTATGATCAGGGCCGGAGCCACATGGTTGAATGGTGAGGCAATTGCCCCACCTCAATTTTTTAAAATTACCCCAATTGTTATATAAAAATTATAAAAAATAGATAAAATAGTTAATTTTGTCCCACCAAAAATTTAGAGAAATAGGGGCAAACTGTAAAAATAAAATAATTAGTATTTGATTAATTAAAAGTGTGTTTATTGTTAGAATGTATACACATATTCTTAGTGAATTTTAAGTTCGTTAAAGCATCGTTATTAAAAAAAAAAGGTTTGTTAAAGCAATATATGAGTTTAAAACAACAATATTCAAATGTATAGTTATTTTTGTATTTTTCCATTCAAAAAATGTTAATGTATTCTAACATTTTTTCCCTAAAATTTTGTCCTACTTGACCTTGAGAGGTTAGCTCTGCCAATGTTAATGGTGTGCGACAATTTGTAGCTGCTTATGTATTACCTTATGAGATTGATGACTATTTGTCTTACGATTGATTTGTATAGTATTGTTTGGACATGAATATTTATGTGTGTAATTGAATAACATCCCATGATTTTGGTCTTTTGATGTTATTGTGTATGATTGGTTTATAATATACGTGGCGGTTACTTTTTATATATAGTGAAGTGTGAATGTGGACATATAGTGGTTATTAATAATACATACAATAACCATGGGTTATTAGTGATTAATAGTTATGAGTGCTGGAAAAAAATGAAGATGAAGAGGGGGTGATTTCAAAAAAATGCCTCTGTAAATAACGAAAATTAGGCAGTTGTTTAATAACAACGCCTCCTTAACTGTGGAAAAGGAGGATGAGGCGGGTGTATTAAAACAACCGTGATAGAAATTGGAGAATGAGGCAGGTGTACTAAAACCTGCCTCTTTTTCTCCTTTATTAGAGGCGGGTGGTAGGGAAACCCGCCTCCAAAGAAGGAGAAAATGAGGTGGTTG
>VMRK01000374.1:0-38215 GCA_016801395.1 Leptodermis oblonga
TCAGCTCCATTACAATTGTTTTATGCTCCACTAGTTAGTTCTACAAGTAACATGGAAGATGATTCTTTTATAGATGATGATGCCATTGATTCGTCGCATTCGCAGTCTAGTGAGAATGATGAGGATTTATGTGAAGATGATACTTTAGATTTAGAATGATGGAGATTTTTTATTACTAATGAACCTTGATTTAATCAAAGGGACTAAGTATAAAGGAGGGAATGGGCAACTAACTGACCAGAATTTTCAATGGCTGAAGCTAGATGGTGACTGATTTTGTTTTGCAATTTCCTTGGATTTCATATTGTTCGCTTGAATTTCAACCCTATTTTCATCTCAGATGAGCTTTGGTTTCTCTTTCCTTTTTTGAACGTTGAATTTTTTTTGAGGGATGATATTGTTCTGTTTCGTTCATGAATTTTATGCATTTGATGTTAATTCCTTGTTAATCCTTGAGCATCTTATCTAGAAACTCAAATGAGTAATTGCTCTGCGCGCGATTTTATTGTTGTTTTGTTTGTGTGGCGGAAAGCATGATTAGCCTTTGCTATTTAATGTAGTGTTGCGTGTGGTTTGAATGCATCTAGACAATTATTTGTTCTTTAGCATTGACTTGGGGCTACATCGGCCTTCGAAGATACATCTAAGATTTAGGAATTTCAACTTTAGTAGTTGGCTCATGTTTTTCCAGTCACAGTTGCTTTAAAAGGTATAAGCCTCATTTTCGTGTTCTTATGTTATGATTAATTCTTTTTATTAGCACATAAGGTTTACTGATTTAGTTTCGCGCTTAGCTTGTAATTGTTCAGACAAGAGGTTACTAGCTAGCAGTAAGACCATCATATAAAACCTTTATTTTTTTCACCATTTTGGTACAGGAAGTCAAAGAGCTCACTGGTGCCATCAGTTGTTTTGAAACAAGGTCCTCTTAGTTGCAATATTTGTCACGTCCAGACATGAAATTGCCAAAAATACGACAAGATTCTCGTTGGCAACTGGTACACGGAATTGTTTATATTAAAATTGTAAGGCTTAGTCATTATTGTTTCTGTTTAAATTCTGCTTCATGAACATCAGTGATTACTTCATTAAACTTTCTCAGCTAATGGGTCTAAGGAATTTTTGTTAACAAAAGCAGCAATGATTCTCAGATGATCAGTAAAGAGCCTTCTTTTCTAGATTCCTCTTCAGTATAGTCAAGAATTGAAAGGAGATTTGAAATATCATCAACCTTTGATTCTAGTGGCCAAAACCATTGAAACACTCGGAAGAGCTTTGGTTAGCACAGACTGACTCTGTTTAGTAAAAATACTGAACATGAAGACTGCCCTAATCTCCTGCTAGAATATCTATTTTTAGATATCAAGAAGTTTGCAAGAGTTTAGACCAAGTTATGTTCCTAAAAGTGGTACTGACAATGCATAATTATGCACAAGCACTCTTGTAATTTGGTTTTCTGGCTTTAAGAGTTCATATATATTTAGTTTTTATTTTATTTTATAAAAGGTATTTAATTTTTCCGATGTTTTTCATTACAATGTGAACTTATTATTGCTATAATTTCATTACAATGTTTTATGTAAAACTCTAATTTTATTGTTATAATTTAAAGGGTCATTACTAATTTTTCTTGCATATCCATGTTATTATTGTTAAAATATTAGTCGGGACTAATTACTTGCTCATAAAAATAAATATATTGGGCCAAACAATAGTATGGTCTAATAGTAATGAGGACAAATAGATTGGCAAAAGTGTTGGACTAAAGGTAATTGGGGCCAAACTTACTATATTTATATTATGTGTTTCAATTTTTAATAATTTTACTATGACACCTTAATATTTATAAATTGACCCCAAATAATGTTGTTTGAATAGTGTTATTAGGATATATAGGGTCAAAATCATAAGCGAACATGTACTTAAGAAATACAGGCACCAATATTCAAATTAAAAGACCAATTACTAAATAGGCCAAGTTCATGGTTAATTCTTGTACTACCACAACAGTACTTAAATGACATATAGGAATTTTAATAAATAGATTGAGTTCATTTATGCTCATTTTTATATTGTTACTATTAGTTGCAAATAAGTATAGTAAAAGACTATACCATTTTTAAATCGAATATGATATACAATATAAAAAAAAAAAAACTCAAAGAATGATGTGGCATCCATGTGACAATAATTATTGGGCAAGGGTAATTGTAACTATGAAATGACCTTTCTTCAAGAGGTTATAATATCATTCCCTAAGAGACGTTTTTAAAAAATTCAGTGTGTGTATCATTAAATTTGACAATGTAAGTTAACTTAAGTGCGCATTGTTATTTGCCATATGACACATAATACTGGAATAAAGAATAATACCGCTCTTTTTGTTTTCTTTTTTTCTAAGGAAATAGGCCATAATTTTTATTTTAAAAGGAATTACTTATATATATCCATAAAATTAAAATTTAGTATAATTATTTTTAGAAATGTGTACTATCTTTTATATATATTACATTCACTACCTTTTTAAAAAAGTGCTACTTTTACCTTAAATATTTTTATTTTATAGACATTATTTATACTCTTAAAATCAAAACTTATTACTATTATTATGTTTTATACATAATTGATACATTTTATAGGCACTATTTTTTATATTACAAGTATTACTTTTTTAAAAAGCATTACTTCTATGTTTAAAAATACATTTTATTTTACAAGTACTACTTATAATCTTAAATCAAAAGAAGTTATTATTATTATTATTATTTCTATAATTAAAAAGTAGACATTGCTTTTTACATTACAGGTGCTACTTTTTTAAACCAGCACTATTTATAGATTTAAAATTGAAAGTTTTAATTTGAGATACACTATTTATACCTTTTAAATAATAATAAAAATTAAGTATTTTTTTATTTTATTGTCTTATCATCTATTACATTGAATTAAAGGGGCAGATCTCTGTCAGTATGTGCTCTAAATAGGTAGAACTGACAGATGCATGAATCATACCCCCAATCTGTAGATGGCTCATGTGTCACAACTGCTGCAGCACTAACTCGTTCCTAAACTTTTAAGTATTATTATTTTTATATTTTATGAGTATGTGTTATTATTATTATTTTGATTGCATACACACTTTTTTTTTTTTTTAATTTTAAAGATAGATTGTTTATATCCATAAAATGAATATTTAGGAACGAGTCAGCGCTCTAGCGGTTGTGACGCATAGGGGGCTACAAAGAAATCGGGGATTAGACTACTATCTCTGCTAATGATGCCTTTTTAGAGTGCAAACTAGCAGGACTCTACAGGAGGTTGTCCAGTTTCATTCTTCCCTTCCTCACAGCCTTTGCCTTCTACCGAATAGATAGGTAATAGTCTATAGTTTAAAAAAATTAATATTTTTTATTTAGGAAAATTATTTGGAGGGTGAAAATATAGAGTAAAAGTGTAGAGTGAATGATGCAGCATTACCGATAATTACGTTTGGTAGTTTTAATTTTATATACCCAATAAAATTTCACTTTACCATGTCAGTAACTTTACCATTTCACTTTGAATTTTCACATGTATCATCACTCTTTTATTTTAAATGCACTGCTTGTACCCTTCTTAGCATTTGAAATTTTACTCAGCATCTTGTGATAACTTCCCGGAAAGAACTAGTAAGTGAAATTTGGAAGAGGAAAAATTTACGCGGGAAGAAATTGGGGGGAAATTTTGGACGGGACGACCAAGGAAATGGTATAGAAGAAGAAGTACTTTAGTTCTACACCCCAACCCTTACTTTAGGGTAATTAGTAGTGCAGAAGGCGGCTTCGGCACAGAGTGCCAAATACAGCACCAAGCAACAAATATTTACGAAATTGTTATAATCACTATATCAAATCAAAATTTAAAAATATAGAATGTTGATGGGCAATTGACTTTGCATGGTCATTTTTAAAATTATGACTTAGTACTTATACACTAAATACAGCACCAAGCATGCACGAATGTGGCACAATTGGAACACTTGTGACACGAGATATGCACGTACGTATCACAAACACAATCATATTTTGATTTTCTTTAAAATAAGTTTGCTTTGTACTGATTATTTGATTTTCTCTATGGCTCTCGATCAGGGCTGACTCAAAGGGGTGGCGAGTATGGGCAACCGCCCAGGCCCATGAGATTTTGGGCTCCAAATTTGAATCAATTAGTTATCATGCAGATGTATTAGGGTGCAAAGATCTTCTAGTTGAATGAAACAAACTTTACAGAAGATCACTTACCCAGTTGAATTCGATCTTTCTGTTCGGAAAAAAAGAAAAAAGAAAAAAAAAAAAAATTACTCTTTGAAAGTTGAAAGCAGACGGCCGGCCAAAGAGATTTTTTTTTCAAAAGAAAAACAGAACAAAGAGGTTGAAAACTTATAAAGATGAAGGATTCAACAGTTAGAATTAAGAGATAGGATGAGTATTAATGCGGTGCATCTATGCTGATTCATTTTTACGCCTCTTATTTAATTTGTATTCATTTTAAAGAAATACTTGAAAATGATTTTAAAATGTTTTATTAATGCTCGCTGTCCCTTTCATAAATATTAAATAGGAGTAACTAATATGATGAGTTGGATTAAAAAAAAAAAAATCAATTTATTGAGTGAATGGATAAATTTGAAAATACTTAAAAGTAGTCAATTTTATATCTAATGTAGAAGAATAACAACTGTAATCCCGCACCTGCCACGCACAATGAAAAACAGGATAATGCACATGCCACGCGCGATTTTAAAAAAAAAAAAAATGCTTTTTCTCCTTTTTGTTTTTTAATAATTTTCTTTTGTCAGTTCCTTATTTTTATTTTTTTTATTTTTATTTTTTTAACCAATTTTCCGCCAACCCTACAACTATATAAAGGGCTGTCTGCCAACTATTTTATTTAGATAATTCATAGATAATAAATTAATCGTGGGCCAAGGAGACTAGGTGAGAAGAAGCTCCAGCTCCCATGGGCAGAGCTTAAGGAAGAAGAATAACTCGGATTCTGCTTCTGCAACACAAAATTGGATAGGTTGAAGGAGATTGAGGGCTTAGGAGTGATAATAAAGTTTCTCTATTATTGCGAGGCAAATTCCTTCGCTGAAGAAGCTTTGGGTAAGGGGAAAATGGAGGTTTTCACCTGAAGAATGCTAAGGGCCTGTTATTTACGCCGGTTTGAGAACCGGTTCTGGCCAATTTTTGGGGTTGAGACCCAAAATTTTCCCAAAATGTGCTGAACCCCATGTCTCGCACAAGAAGACTCAAACCCGGGTCTCAGTTTTTGGGTTGAAAAAAAAATAAACCCGTTTCTTCCCCTCTTCTTTCTTCTTCCTCCTTCGACCCCGGTCATTTTCCTTCCCGGTCGTCCTCTTCCTTCCCGGTTGTCATCTCCCCCCCGTCCGTCATCTTCTTCCTTCGCGAAGTCCTTCGACCTCCTCCCTTCGATTCGCGCCGAATAGTTGCCATTTTTTTTCCCTTCGCAGCTTTTCTTTTCTTTTTTTTTTTTGGGTTCAGCAACAATTGCTGAACCAAGGTTCTGCAAATTGCTGAAATTTGGGGATGCAATTTGCAGATCCGCCGGAATCGGGGAAGAAGGGAGGAAGAAGAAAGAAGAGAGAAAAAAAAGGGAAGGAAAAAACGGAAAAAAAAAAAAAAAGGTTGGGGAAGAAGATGAACAGTGTCACCGACACTGTTCATCTTCGTTTTTATTAATAGGCCCCTCCTATTTTCTGTTTCTTAAATAACAGCCCCAACTAATTTTTTTTAAAAAATTAAATAGGAAATATTAAATATTAACTTATCTTAAATTAAAAATATTGTGTAAACTTAAATATATCATTAACATTAAGAACAATTACTATGGGCTGAAATATTATTATAATGTAAAAATTAGTTTTTGGTTGAATATGTAAAAAATGAAATATTGGTGTTTTATCTGCTAATCAAAATAAAAATTTTGAAAAAAAGTAATGAAAAAAATATTGGGTTGAACCCTGTGTTCTTTACCTTGGACTGAGAACTGGATTATAACCCAGTTCTCAGAACCTTGTTTCTTAAAAATGGGCTGAGACCCAGTTGAACTGAGAACAGGTTCTGAGACATGTTCTCAGAACTCCCTAAAGAATAGGCCCTAAATAATTTGTTGTTGTTTGATGATTTTCTGAGTAAAATGGGTTCCCACATTCCATCTAAATGTGTGTTTTCCACAAAAATGAGATGAAAAATATAATCTCAAAGTTGAATCTCTTACTTGTTGATTCAGAATTTGAGTAATCATGCACATGAGACGCGCCACTAAAAGAGTGATGCTGCACATGCAACGCACGATTAAAAGTTAATATCAGTGTTTAACAAATCGGATCGGACGCTGAACCGGCCGAGCTCAGGAGTCGGGGTTCATGGGTTAAACCGGGAGTCAAACCGGTGACGTCATTGTGATGTCATAAATATATTTAAAATATTATATTTTCATAATTAATAGATAATTAATTTTTTTAATGCTCAAAACAAAAATTCTTTATAAAATTAATATAATACACACAAATAAACATTTTGCCAACACAATGTGACATCTCTAATTAAAAAATTAAAAGTAAAGGTTAACCACAAAGTCTACATCATTCTCAAACCAAATCCTATAGAAAATTAAGGAAGAGAGAGGATGGATTTGAAAAAAAAATGAAAAAGAAAAAAAAAGCACCAAAATAATGGCAGCTAGCCAAATTTGAGTCCACATCCTCAAGGAAAACATCAGTAAGCCATAACCACCGGGCTACACCAACATATGTGTAGAAGCCTAGAGCTTATTGAATATACTACAAAACGGACTGAGATACCGGAGCAAAATAGGCTCAAATGCTTATCCCACATCGGAAGCTTGTGGAAAGCTGACTTCATTCAGATCTTATAAAAGGGAAAGAGGACTTAACTCTATTGCGCACTTAAAAATTGGGATGTGTTAATTCATGACCCACCAATTTGAGCTTAATCAAGCTTAAGCTTAGATATTTTAAAAAATTTTAAGTTGAGCCAAACTTAAATAAGTTGAGCTCGTTTATGTATAGGAAAAAAATTATACCAATCAAACCCAAAAAAAAAAAAAATGAAAAGGCAAAATTTAGGAAAATAATGAAAAAACCCGGTTCATACCGGTTTTTCCTTCCCGATTTTTTTCCGATTTTGTCCAAAAAATCGGGTTTTCTTCATATACCATTTTTTGTATAGAACCGGATCAGGCACTAGACCGGTTCCCGGTTAACCTGGTTGAACCGGCCAGCCTGATCTGGTTTTTCAAACACTGGTTAATATCCATATGAAATAATGACCAAATTTTTATTTATTATTGAATAGGAATAATGGCCCAAATGAAGTCGGACCTTGATTAAGAAGTTCATGACGCACGCACGTGGCACTAAAAAGCCTTCCCCATGCACTGTTAATTTTAAGATGAATTCCAGAAGTAAGATTGGCATGTTCTTTTTTATTGTTTTAAAAATTGTTTTAAAAATATATTTTTAAAAAATAGTTTTATATAGTAAAAAATATATTAAAAATGAAAAAAGTATTGTTAAATAGTAAAATTATATATTGAAAATGATAAAAAAATAATTATAATATATTAAAGAGCAAATGACAATTACCCTTTTATATTATAACTTTAGTGACATTTACTCTCTTGTATTACTAAATACATAGTTACCCCCTTATATATTGGATTAAATTGTCAATGGATGGAAAAGTGATAAATTAATGGAACTTGATCTGCACGCGACAAAAAATGCTAATGGGAAGAAAAAGTTAATGACGTCACACATTTTCTTCCAAAAATAACCTCACAACAGAATAACATTTCCAGTGGTACTGAGAAAGAAGTCTGCAATATTATCCCTGATGGAAGGAAGATAAACTGATCCATATAACTATAAGCCATGAGCTTCTTTAAACAAAAACGACAAGGTGGATTAATTGGATTATGGAATAATCTGTAAAGTCATTATTTTCCAAAGAGATTGAAGAACTGAATTTGAGCGTCGTTTGCGTAGGATTCCCACTTAGCAAAACAGGTTGAGCAGGGTTGATAATGATGATATAATGGCGAGGTAGTTCCAAACTCCCTCACTCGTATGAACAAAGGCAAACAGATAAAGGACGATTCACCAACAAAGCCACATCTTTAGAAAAAATGAACTCAACAATACTTTGTAAATTGAATTGATATAGGAAACAGTACCCGAATCATAGTAAGAAGCTTCCCAATTAGAGAAAGGCAATCAATGTTATTTTCACGTGAAAAGAGAGCCCTAGTCAATATCACAGCCAGGCACCAAATATATCCAAAACAGGGGAATATGACCGATCGATCAACCCATTCAAGAAACTTATGCCAATTATGTCTAACTTGAAGTAAGAACTAGACAAGCCGTGGCAAGTTTCAAAAATCCAGTGACTCAAGGGCCACTGTCCTGAGTTCTACGTTTTACACCCAACTTCAGGGGAGTCTGAAATCCGTGCGTTTTTTCCCCTCTGTTTGGCGAAAGATAGAACAACAATCTATCAAAACCTCTCATTATGTCAACAGCGGATAAGGATTTCAGTTCATCTGAAAAAATAAAGATGAGGGATGTTTTTGTTTCTCTTTGCTTGCTGGGGGAGGGTTTCTCGATTTCTTTTCAGGATTTTTTTTTTAATTTTTTTTTTGGGTTCTGAAAACCCCTTTTCTTTTTTTACCCGGAGGTTAATTTTGGTATTTTCCCCAACTTCTGCATAACAGTGTTAATTGCAACTATTTTCCATCCGATGACAGTTTGGTCCAATAACGTAGGGGGTAACAATGTATTTTAATAACATGAGAGGATAATTGTCACTGAAATTATAATTTAAGGAAGTAACTGTCATTTGCCCTATATTAGACTTATTGAAACAAAAATTAAAACTAAAATCATTTTCAAAACAATTGAAAAGAAAATTACTTTGGCTGACAAACTTTTAGGTTGACTGATCCAAACATTTTGGAATCCCCGAATTTGTGGACTTAGATAGATTTCCTTTATTTATTTATTGGATCCGTAAATTTGTAGACTTAGGCCATTTTTACTTCCCCATTCCATTCGAGAAAAATCATGACTTATTTTTCAACAAATTTTAACATTCAAACACTCTCATTTTCCCATAAATTTAAAAGTTTAATTTTAAAATTCCCTATATATCTTCACTCACATAAATTCAAAAAATAACATAATCATTACACAATTTTATCTCTCTTGTACACAATTTCAAAAGCAAAAAAAATTCTCAAATTAGTCACAAAGAGACCAAAGCCTAGAATACCATTAAAAATATATTCCCTCCGTCGCACTCAAAACACCATTTTAAACAACGTACAACTTATTATGGGTCGTGGACACATAAAATAAGTAAATTTACATTATATTTTTCACTTATATCAGTACTTTTTAAGTAACGGGTAAATTTATGAACACCACATTTTTACATCAATAAAGGTATGTGATGTAAACAAATCCAAAATTGACTCTTCTAATAAGAAAAAAAAAAATTGTAACTGGAATCTTTGAGGGAGACGGAAGAAGTATTTTTTTTCTAGTATTTGTTGTGTAAAACGTAACCGTAAACATACAAAGGACCTTCTTCCTGACCAAGTCTCCCATGCATTGAGGGAGGACCACGTCTTCAGCGTCGACGGAGGAAGAACCGGCCTCGGAGCAGTCCGTTGCTATTTCTTGTTGCAGATATGATCTGCAAATTACTGCAGTAGTTTCCCTTCCAGTAGATTCCAAAAGCCTGTATAAATAGGCTATGTGGTTCCTTTGATTCATCATTGAATAATATTGCCAAATTCTCCTCTCTGCTTCTTTTTCTTAATCTGCATATTCTATCTTCTCGCTGCATTCATTCTCCCCAGTCCATCCAAGGACATCAGTTGGTATCAGAGCGGTTCTGATCCTCACCCATGGATACCCGTGGGAAATTACAAGCCGAATTCCGGGAGTACGTCAAGGAGGTATTTGCAAAGCATGAATCCGCTTTTGACGCCATCCATGCCTCTCTCAAAACCATAATAATGGAGCTCCAAGCCCTACGCCTAAACCAAACCCATCAAGGAAATTCTTCAACCCAGAACAACCCCTCCACCGCCCTCACCACGTCCCAAACAGACCCAAAACTCAACTTCCCTAAGTTCACTGGAGAGGACCCTCTTGGGTGGATTTAGTAATCCGAGCAATTCTTTGCATACCGACACACTCCCGACGACCAACGCGTTTTGGTAGCTACACTCCACCTCGACAGCGTGGCTCTCCAATGGCACCAGTGGCTGCTGAAGCGGCGAGGTCCCCATTCATGGTCGAAGTATGTCCAATCATTGCTAGAGAGGTTTGGCCCTACCAACTTTGAGAACCCGTTGGAATCATTGGCCCGTCTCAAGCAAACATCCACTGTACGAGACTACCAGGAACACTTTTAGCGGCTTTCGCATCAAGTGGATGACATTCCCGAATCTTATTTGGTGAGCACCTTCATCGCCAGCCTCCGCGATGATCTCCGTTACGAAGTCAAACTGAAGCAACCCCGCTCCCTCTCCCTCGCCATCGTCGTCGCCCGCTTGGTGGAGGACAAATTCAAGTCCCAAAAACCTCCCCAGAACCAATCCCCATACTCCCTCCACTTCAACCAAAATACATCCAGCCCATCCCCTAGCCTGCTAGGCGCTGTTCCGGCCTCCAAACCAGGGCCAAGCATTCAGCCACCCTTTCGCCGACTCACCCCAGAGGAGAATTAGGAACGCAGGAATAAGGGCCTGTGCTTTTACTGTGACGAGAAATACTTGTTGGGACACCAATGCAGCAAACCCCAACTCTTCATGATCTCCACGGAACAAGACTCCACCAATGACCTACCGATATGGAGGTTGAGGAACCAGACAAAATCACTCCGGAGGTCTCTTGCCACGCCATAACCGGCGCAGACCACGACCGGACCCTCAGCCTGGTCGGCACGATCGATTCACACCCAGTGACGATACTAATAAACAGTGGCCGCACACACTTTGAGATCTCGTAAATTTTGCCCTAGGATTAGCTATAGGTTTGTATGTTTATGTAAATTATTTTAATTTTCAAAAATATATATAGTTATGAATTTGTATGATTTTCTTGAGAATTGTAATAAATGGAGAATTATTTTGAAGCATAGAATTCTAATATTTATATTAAGATTAAGATAGTAGCAATAAGGTTAAAATTATGTTTAAGTAATATATGATAAAGTAATTAAGTGATAAAAATACAGAAATTAGAAAATAAGTGGGAAATGGAAAAATCAGGGACAGATCGATTTTACCCACTCCTGGATTGGGTAAAACCAATTGGAACGATTTTACCCATTTCCCAAACGGTAAAACCGATTGCACCGTCTGAGTGATCGGTTTTACCCAGTCCACGAATGAGTAAAACCGATTGCACCGACTGAGGGACCAGTTTTACCCAGTCCGGGAACGGTAAAACTGATCCGAAGGTAGGAGAAAAATATCTCACAACTTGAAGGAGCGGTTTTACCCGATCCCAGAGTGGGTAAATTTGATACAGGAAAATGACAAAAATACTCTAACCGGTTTTACCCGATCCTGAAACGGGTAAAACTGATTGGAACTGTTTTACCCAATCTTGTAACGGGTAAAACCGATCATATGCTGGAAATGAAAAAATAAAATTCTCAAGATAATTACGAAAGATTTGGCATATTAGGCGAACTCAGCCTATAAATATGCTCCCTTTCATCCTTCCAATTCATTTAAACCCACAAGAAACCAAGAATCAAAAGAAAGAAAGGGAGAGAAAAGGAAATAGAGGAGGAAGAAGAAAAGGAGAAGAAAAGCTAGGAAAGAAAGGAATTTGGAGCAGGAATTCGGATTCCACAACGTGGATTTTGTGTTAGGGAATCTCCAAAACGTTAAGGTAATGAATTCAACTCACTATCACTTTAAGATTTAGAAGATGATGTATGAAAATGGAAAATAATGAAGTTTTAGTTTTTTTTTTTAGGATTTTTTATTCAACCTCTTAGGTTTGATGTTGAACATGTGTTATGGAACGTTAGAAATGATACATGAATATTGTAGGAAGGATTTTTAGCAAAAAGAATCGAAGAAAAACAAGTTTTTACGCAAAAGTTTAGCCAAAACCCGAAGCAATAACTTGAAGATAAAGTTTTCTGGGCATGATCGGTTTTAACCGATTCAAGGGCAGGTAAAACCGATTCCAAAATGGGTAAACCGTTTGGATCGGTTTTAACTGATCAAAAAATCGGGTAAAACCGATCAGATATGTTTTAACCGATCCGAAATCGGGTAAAACCGATTGGTTCCTAAAGTTATATATATATATATTTGCAAAATCAACTTAAAAACTTTCACAATTCTTTTAGTTAATTACATCCTTTTACTTAAATAAGATTAAGGAACACTTGGGATTATAGAAATTGAAAATTAGGATGTTTATAACCATAGAAAGATCGGAATTTATTTAGAATAAAATAGAAACTGAAACTCTCGATATTTATAAATTGCAGATAATTGGAAAAATAGTGAGCTGGCATCTCAGGAACGAGGTGAGTTTATCACTGAAAATGGATACCGTTTTAATGCAATTAATAATTGAATGTGTATAAAAATATATTGTGTGACATGCTTTAATTAATGCTTTCGAAAAATGCTTGAAATGCTTTATATTTTGAACTGCCAGTCGTGTTTATTTATCGGCTGGAGATTTACTTGCTATGCTTCAGTCGTACATTCTTTGTACACTGAATATGTTATATGAACATGAGTTGTGTCGGATGCATTATGTGTGTGCGATTTGATCCCACGAGCTAGCGTAGGGCTTGGTCGTTTGGATCATCTGCGTTCCTGATTTCGAAATCAGTCCCGACCACCAGGGGCTCATATATGTATATGTTTGGGAGTTGGCTGACGATATGTTTACGATTGTGATTATGATTCTGCCAAGGTAAGCTGGCCCGTCGTTCATCGTTCATATAGAACTTTGGCAAATGGTCCTCATTCTCATTATATGTTCTATGAATCTTGCATGAGTCATGACTGCTATTTGTTAGGACCTGTTTGAATTATATGCATGGGTAATTGTTACAACTCGGTAAATGTTGTTAAAACGGTGAACTCTCACTGGGCAAGGGCTCATTCAATTTTCTTGTTTTCAAAATTTTATTACAGATCCTTGGCATAAAGATGACTTCGCTCACTACCAGTACTAGGATCGATGCGACTGCATGCGGGCCAAACCTATTATATTAGCTGGATAGAATTTCATAAGAATGCTATGTTTAGTTAAACTTCGGCTTTTACATTAGGAATTGATATATGTACATTAAGGTTTGACAATTGCACTAAAAGCATGTTTTGTCTCTTTTCTGTACGACACTGAGTCCTGGTGCGAACCAGACAGGCATCCGGTGAAGCCAACCCCTTGTATGCGGGGTGGTGAATCTGGAGTGTCACACGCACAATTTTGCGGAGCATGCCTGGGTCCAACGTCTTGGCCTGCCCATCACGAAGAGCCCCTGGTTTTGCGTCACGATAGCCAACAGTGAACATCTGGAGTGCATGGGAATCTGCAGTAACATCACTGTCCAAATGCAAGGAACTCACCTCAGCGTCGACTGCTACATCTTGCCCATTGCAGCGTGTCAACTTGTCCTCGGAATCCAGTGGCTTCAAAACCTCAGCCAGGTGGAGACCAACTACCGCTCCCTCACCATGACGTTCGATCAGAACGGAGCCTGCCCCACTTTCACCGGTGTACGGCCGACACCGTTGCAGCTGTTGACGACACGTGACATGACGGAGCCAGCAACATTTTTTCATATATCCTTGGGTTTGGTCACTTCCGCCCATGATCAATTAATCACACAACCCATTAGCCCACTCAACCCAATCATCCCACTCAACCCTCCAGCCCACTCAACCCATTAAACACTCACCCCAATCAGTCCACTCAATCCATCAGCCCACTAAATCCAATCAGCACTCAACACAATCAGCCACTAATTCAACTCAGCCCACTAAACCCGGCCCATAGTCACGACCACAAAATCACGCTCCCCCTAATACCAGCCCAGTGAAAGTCAGACCCTATCGCTACCTCCATTTCCAAAAGCTAGAAATTGAGAAAATGGTCTGTGAGTTGTTACAGGTTGACCTTCTCCGGCCCGGTCACAGCCCATTCTCCTCACCCGTAATTTTGGTCAAAAAAGCTGATGGCAGTTGACGTTTCTACATCGACTATCGGGCCCTCATTCACGATGTCTTTCACGTTAGTAAGCTCCGGAAGCACTTGGGGCCAAGGCATGTTGCTTTACCGGGGCCCCTGCCCGGCGTTGCAGAAGATTCCACCGTGTTATCCCAGCCCAAAAAAATTATTGACCGACGCGCAACTCAGATATATTGGTTCAGTGGCGTGGCATGGGGCCATAACATGCAACGTGGGAAACGGAGTGGCGTTTTGCAAATCGCTTTCCTACCTTCAACCTTGCGGACAAGGTTTTTAAGGGGGGATGATTGTTGTGTAAACCGTAACCGTAAACATGCAAAGGACCTGCTTGCTGACCAAGTCTCCCATGCATTGAGGGAGGACCACGGCTTCAGCGTTGACGGAGGAAGAACTGGTCTGGGAGCAGTCCGTTGCTATTTCTTGTTGGAGATATGATCTGCAAATTACTGCAGTAGTTTCCCTTCCAATAGTTTCCAAAAGCCTCTATAAATAGGCTATGTAGTCTTACAAGAGAAATAAAATACTTATAAATTGATAATTTGTTACATATTTCATTTTGCTTAATTAATTCCTAAACATTTACTAATTTATTGTAATCACTATATTAAATCGAATTTTAAAATAGAATATTGATGGGGCAATTGGATTTGCATAATATATTCTTAAAATTAGATAGTACTTCTATGCTATAAATACAGCACGAAACATGCACAAATGTAGCACAATGAGTGCACGCAGGCTACACAAGGCATGCACACACGTGTCACAATTTGCCTCTCATTGAGTTCTTACAAAATAGCTCCAAGTGTGCAAAAATGGTGAAGGATTTCTTGTCTAGCAATAAGAGTTACAAGTAATTAGATGAAATCCTGACTTTGAGGAAGAAGTGTAGTGCAGTTATCCAAGGAAAATTAGCTCCTAAGTTAAAAGATCCCAGTAGCTTCAACATGATGGGCGCCTCCTTGGCTCGCCATGCTTGGTACCGAGAAACGAACAACTACCGGCAGTGGTTTGCGTGTTTGGTGGCAACTTTCGTTGCAGAGATCACTACGTACCGCTCCATGCGTCATTGGATCTTTTGGGAGGTTTCTTTCGAATCGTCGAAAGAAAATCCCTTGCTTGAGAAGATGGGTGCTTTAGATGTTTCTAAAGTGGTCCATGAACATCAAGGGTGGCGGCTTGTTAATTGCACGAAGGCTGTTTGGACACAGGATTCAAGATGGGGCCTAAACATCTTCATACATGTGATTGTTATGATCGAATTGCTTTTTTGTTTTCTTTTCCTTTTTGGATCAACCAAAAATATGGTATGCCAAAATAATTATTCTGCTTTTAAAATCCCATTTTAAAATTAACGTTGCATGGGGTAGCGCTTTTTGGGCCACGTTTGTGCGTGCATTTTATAATTAGTTTTAGTGCACTGCTTCTTCTTTTTTTTCTCTTTTTTTTGTAACAACATACAATATTGAGATGGGACAAAACAAATTAATCTTCTTATACGGTTTTAGGAATTGACTGAATTCAATTTTCGTGGTGCAGAAGCATAATTGGAACTGTTCATCTTCCTTAAGGTCTGCCATGGATGAAACGGGAGCCCAAGCTTCTTCTCACCTAGTCTCATTGGCCCACGATTTAAAGGAAGTCAAGCGCATCTTTACAACATAAACGTACATCTTTTCAAATTACAATTTACCTCTAATTCGATCATATAATTGCAGAAGCAAGAAGATGACCTTTGCTATCTTCATCTAAAAACCAAAGAAATGAATAAAAGATCAGCGAGAAACAGCAGTTCTCAAAGAAATGAAGAACACTACAAAAATTCAGAGAGAAAAGAATGGTTCTCAAGGAAAAGATGAAGAGAAGGGACTGTAAAATGTAATTTAAACTATCTATGATTTAAAACTGTGTTCCGATAACCAGTTTTGGACTAAAAAAGTTATAAAGTAGCTAGGCTAAAATTAAGAAGGATTAAATTTTATGAATTAAACACACGAATTTTCATGAGTCAAACACAAAATTTTCATGAAACATATCTAAATTAAGAAAACTTATTTTAGAGAAAATCAAATTGTAGTTGTGTATTTGTTGCGTGCGTGCATGCCTTGTGTCACATGCGTGCACACATTGTACCACATTCGTGCATGCTTTGTGTATGTTTCGTGCTATATTTAGTATATGAGTACTAAGTAATTTTAAGACTGTACTATGCAAAGTCAATTGTCCATCAATATTCTATATTTTGAAATTTTCATCTGATATAGTGATTATAACAAATTCGTAAATGTTTACTAATTAGCCTTAACTACAAAATTAAACTAATGAAATATATAGCAAAATTTTTCTATTTTATTTTATTTTTTCTTCCAAGTTTAATTTGATGAAAATTTTGACTTATAAAACTTGTTCAAATAGTTAATGTTTTCGTTCATGAAGATACATGAGTCAACCTCTACAGTAATAACTTCACATGTAGGACTCTCGTTTCCTGACTTCAACCGCTTTCTGAAGCATGTAGTATTTCAAAACATCAAGTTACATTAGGAACTAATTATTAAAGAGAATCCTGCAAGTTGAAAGGCTACAAATTCCATATAGAAAGTAGACCAGTTTGTTTGCATTAAAAGTTTTTGCCTTCTATAATCATTCTGTAATGAAGTAAGGTCATTATATCACCCTCTAAAAAAAAATTATAAGATTTATAATTTGGGTAATCAAGCCCGTCAACTCCTTATTAGACTGTTTTTCAAAGCCAAAAAATAAAAAAAACATTTACCATTGCAAATAATATATATATATATTTATTTATTTATTTATTTATATACATATATATATATATATTGGGAAAAGTAGGCCTAACCAATTAATCGATTGATGAGTCATGCAAAACACTGTGCTCAAAAAATTATTTCTGGGTATAAATATTTCTCCAAGATTAAACGAGTTTTTCTTCTGTTAAGAGGGATCAGGAACAGCAAAGCCAAAATGATTGAACGAACGAGAGAGAAGAAGGTTTTTCAGAGAAAAGTGATTTTCATGAACTCTGAGTTGTCTCGATCGTAGAAAATAAGTGAGGTATTTATAGATGGAGATTATTGGTGAATCAGAAAACTGACCAGATTTAAGGGAGTAACTTTTGACTTGGTTTACTCTTCTCTCAGTAAATCAATATAATTATCTTTTGAAATAATTAAATTCCAACAATTCCCCACATATTTCAAAAGATTTGAATAAAATAAAAGTTAAGCACAAAACGATTTTTGGATTTGTATGGGTGCAAGAACAATCAGTTTGGTGTCGTTTGGACTATAAACCAAACTTAGACCGCTAAAATTTGACTTACAGAATTATTGGTGAAATGTAATTTTTCTATGAATCAATAAATCTTATTGTATGTCAGAGATTATACCCATCAATTGTACACCCCAGATTTACTATTCAACCCTTTTTTGCTCAAATAGGTCATACGGCGCCTGGTTTTTCATGAGAGCTCTAAAGATTTAGCCAAAATCTTATAGGAGCGGCCCCACCCCACTCTCATATAGGTGAATTCATCAAGTGTATACTGCTTAAATACACCATCCATAAGGAATATGAATTCCATAAGAGTTTTGAACTCAACCTCACAATTAATGCAGTCTGGGACTCACCACTTGTAGTGCCTCAGTGCCAATATAAATTTGTTGTTACCCATATGAACCTACTTCATGGGATTGCCAATCACATAGGTTGGGTTGCCATCTATATTGACATCATATTGGCTGAAGTCCCACTTCTTTCGAAGTGTGAAGAATTATTTTTCTTCCTGCTGGTTTAGTCAGTGGATCGGCCAAATTCACTTCTGACTTCACATAATCTATGGAAATTATTCCATCTTTTAGCAGCTGCTTTACGACACTATGTCTCAATTTATATGTCAACTTTTACAGTTATAGGATTTATTTTTTGCAATAGCAATTGCCGCTTGACAATCACAATGAGACACTGGAGGTAATGATCCTTTGTTTACAGGAATATCAGTCAAGAAATTTCTTAACCAAACAGCCTCAGAACCAGCTAGTTCTAGAGCTACAAACTCTGATTCCATAGTTGATCTAGCAATGAGCGTCTGTCTAGCTAATTTCCATGCTAGCGCACCACCTCCAAGTGTAAATACATGACCACTAGTGGATTTTGTCTCATCTGAATCAGAGATCCAATTAGCATCACTATACCCCTCTAGTACAGTGGGAAATCCACTATATAGAATACCATAATTCATGGTACCTCTCAATTATTTCATTAGTCTTACTAAAGCAGACCAATGTTCGTTACTGGGATTATGAGTATATCTACTCAATCTAGACACAGCATAAACAATGTCAGGTCTCGTGAAATTCATTAAATGCATCAGACTCCCAATAATATAAGCATATTTAGACTGAGCAATTGGGTCACCATGATTTTTTTTTCAATTGAGTTTTAGCATCATAAGGAGTACTCACATATGTCACATTAAAGTTTTCAAACTTTCGAAGAAGTCTCTCTGTGTAATGTTCTTGTGGCAACATTATACTATTGTCTCTCCTTATGACTTTAACACCCAATATCATATTCACTTCACCCAAATCTTTCACATCAAACATAGATGATAAAAAAATACTTAGTACTGTTCACAACATCTACACTAAAACCAAATGTGAGAATATCATCAACATATAAACTTATTATCACATAATGATTGCTCAACACTTTAGTATAAACACATTTATCCACTTCAACAGAAGAATAACCATCTTTTAGTAAGACTTGATCAAATTTCTGATGCCATTGTTTAGGAGCTTGTTTAAGGCCATAAAGAGATTTAATTAATTTACAAACTTTATGTTCCTGTCCAGGACTCACACAACCCTCAGGTTGTACCATATAAATTTCTTCTTCTAAATCACCATTTAAAAATGCTATTTTTACATCCATTTGATGAATGAAAAGTTTATGAATAGAAGCCAAAGCAAACAAAACTTTTATGGAAGAAATTCTAGTAACCGGTGCAAAAGTATCAAAATAATCAATATTTTCTTTTTGAGAAAATCCTTTTGCTACCAAACGGGCTTTATATTTATCTATAAAACCGCAGGGATTAAATTTTCTTTTGGGTCTTGTGCAGTTTTCATATGACACCTACACAAGAGAACATCTTCAGGAACAGTAAATTCGCCGCCTCGAGAAGTCATTTTTTGTAACTAGAAGTGTGGAAGGCGAAAGGAAAGAACAAGAGAGAATAAACTACAAGTTTAGCAATTGAGGATGGAAAATGTGGTGGGTTTTGCCATTGTATATATAGGCCAATTGGAGGTGGATTATGAAATCTATTTGGAGATAATTATCCGTAGGATAGATTGCCTGCAAAAAATAGCCATTAGATTTAGATTGCCTTATCTATCATTTTCCATCGACGTGTCACATTCCTATTGGTTGATGGATTTCAGCCTTATTACAACGGTTAGATCAATTTCGGACTCACAACAACCATTGGATTCATTATTTCCTTATCAACAATCCTATCGTCCACGTGTCACGATGTTATTTGTCTTAAGATTTCATCCTTATCACAACCGTCGGATTGATTTTCCGCTAATCTCAACCGTTTACTTCACATCCCCATTTTGATTCACCTTATCATCCACGTGTCTTCATCTCTTTAATCTGGCGGATTTCATCCTTTCCGTGACCGTTTGATATATTTCACCAAATCAACAACCTTATCATTATTTTTTTTTATAAATACCAACATTAGTTATACATTCCAATCATCCCCTACTCAACACGTTTTACGCAAAATATCATCCATCATTTTTCGTTTCTCCACAATATTCAAAAAATATGAATTTCAACGTTGAGGGGCTATCAAATGTTAGTATCGACAAATCATCTTCCGATGATGAGTTTGATACTCCAATCGATTTCAGTGATAAAGAGGCAATGATTGAAGAGATGATCGAAAACCAAAACATTCTCAGGGAGCATCGTCGTAATCAACGATCCAACCGACTTACCCATGTTGGCTCAACTCTAGGACATAGAGTGATCAATCATGATCGTGTTAATGCAGAAAATATTCTAATCTGTGATTATTTTGCAGAAAATCCGTTGTACCCTTTGCATATATTCCGCCGGCAATTTCGTATGTCCCGGCCGCTATTCTTACGTATCGTTGATGCGGTACAGAATCATGACATCTACTTCCAACAACGAAGGGATGCAACGGGTAAGCTTGGACTTTCAACTTTGCAAAAATGCACAGCGGCTATTCGAGTTTTGGCTTATTCAAAAGGAGCGGATGCCTTCGATAAATATCTTAAAATCGGGGAGTCGACTATACTTGAATGTGCTAAGAGGTTCTGCAGGGCCATTGTTGAAATTTTTTCAGGTACCTATCTAAGATCACCTAATGCAAATGACATTGCTAGACTTTTGTATATTGGTGAGCAATGCGGTTTTCCCGGGATGTTGGGCAGTTTGGATTGTATGCATTGGAAATGGAAAAATTATCCAACGGGATGGGCCGGGCAGTATTCGGGTCGTAGCGGAGCACCAACAATTATTCTTGAAGCTGTAGCGGATTACGATCTGTGGTTTTGGCATGCTAATTTTGGTATGCCGGGCGCTAACAATGACGTTAATGTCCTCGATTCATCCAATTTGTTTTCTAATCTTCAACAAGGTATTTCTCCTCTCGCTCATTACACAATTCAAGAAAAAGAATATAATATGGGTTATTATCTAGCTGATGGCATATATCCAAAATGGTCAACCATTGTCCAGTCTATTCACAACCCACATACACCAAAGATGCAACATTTTACCAAAATGCAAGAGGCATGTAGAAAAGATGTGGAGCATGCTTTTGGCGTTTTACAAGCACGTTTTCATATCGTTGGAAATCCAGTACGATATTGGGATAAAGAAGTGTTACGAGATGTAATGTCAACTTGCATTATCATGCACAATATGATAATTGAGGATGAGCGTGACCTATCTACGCCAGTTATTACCGGACCGATTTCCCAACCCGAGATTGAACTTGATATGGTGGAGGATGACAACGAACGGTTTCAAAACTATCGAAACCGGTTTAGGGAAATAAGAGATAAAAATGCCCACATTGCCCTTCGTAACGCACTGATTGAACACTTGTGGGAAAAGTATTCTAATGCCTATTATTGAAGTTTTTATTTTTATTTATGCACTGTTCGTATTGTAATTGTTGTTTTTAATGTAGTGCGATGTATTCCCAATATTATTGTGTTTTTTGCAAATTTTCCTATGTTTTATTAAATAGTTATTGAATTGAATTATTATTTTATTCCGTAATTTTATTGTTTTTTAGAAATTGTTTTTACATTTTATGACAAGCAAAGAATAAAATTATAAAGAAATTTTCTCAAAAAACAATAGTGTTAACAATAAATATTTAAGAACATTTATTTAAATGCATAAAGGTTAACAAAAGTATTAAAATAATAATATTCATAAATGGCATTAAAAATGGCATCAACCATTGATCTCTCACCATGGTTGATGCCATTTTAGATGCCAATTTTTTGGCATTTATGCTAAAAATGGCATCCATGGTTGGAGATGCTCTTAAGACCATGAGAGCATCCACAATGGATGAAAGCCATTTTAGCTCCAAAAGCTAAAAATTTTGGAGCTAAAATGGCTTCCATCTCCATGAGAGATCAATGGTTGGAGTCATTTTTTGAAGCTATTTCTAAATATTATTATTTTAATAGTTTAAAACTATTTCTTTAATTATATAAATGCTTTTAAATATTTATTGTTAATAATATTACATACATTTTGTTAGGGAACAATTTTCATATAATAATTTTATTTTCGATTGTCATAAAATGTAAAAATTATAAAATAAAAAAAATTTTAAAAAATTAAATAATGAAAATAAATAATAATTCAATTAATAAATGTTTGTCATAATATTTTGAAAGCTATTAAAATTAGTGTTTAATAATTTTCATATACTTTATTTTATTAACATTTATAATTTTAATGAGAAACTAAATTTATTTTCGAAAATTGAATATTAAAAAAAATTTAACAGTAAAAGTACTTAAATGACATAAATTAATTAAACTAATTAAATTATTACAAAAAATAAATAGAAAAACCAATTGAATTAAAAAAAAAAAAACCTAATAAAATATTAATTTCCAGAAATGGCTCCAGCTTTTCTGGCTCCAAAAACTGATCCAACTATTATAGCTGCGGATCAGTCAAACCGTTGGGGAATGGCAAAAAGCCATTCCCCACCCATTAGACACAAGGCTTCCGCTGGGGATGGTCTGAAAACTTAGAGATTATATTTTAGTTTGAAGTTAATTTGACTTCCTTTGCTGTGTTCTATATGGTGTGCACCTTTCGGTTCAGTGTTGCTTTTCTGAAAGCATGTTGACTAGGACTCTATTTTGTAAGCTGATCTAGAGCATGTAATCGGCCCCGACAGTCTGATGTACTACCGATTTCTAGTGTACCAATTGAAAGTTGTGCGAATCGTTGTGTGAATGATTACAGATTATTAAGATGATTTATAACTTTAGCTTCTTCTTGCTTTGTTTAAAGAGCCTAATGGCTATTGCTTTTTCTATCCCCTGTTTCTGCTTTCCTGTTTGAAATTTTTCTTTCTTCTCCTGGCTTTTGTTATTTCTCATAGTTGTCTTCTTGCTGCAGTTCGAAGATTGCACTTTTGAGTGGCTCTATTTTTTTTGAACAAAAGTGGCTCTATTGGATCTAGTGTTAATGACATTTTCTCAGTTGTTCCAACAAAAAAAAAAAAAAAAAAAATTATAAAAAAGGGTTAAAAAATTTGAAATATTTCATTTTGACCCCAAATAACCGGTAACTTGTTAGCTTACTAGTAAGAAGGACCAAAACGGCAAAAAAGTGATAGTTACTGACTAAAAGTGCGAGTTTCAATAATTGAGGGACTAAAGGTGTAACGAGGGTCAAGTTAAGGGACCAAAACTGCGATTTTTCCTAATACTTTGCAATATATAATTAAGTCACGTATAAAAAGTAAAGACATAATTAGAATAAAATATGGCAAATTAACTATTTTATTAGCTAATTTATCTTGAGCTCCATTAATATGTTGTATATTTTGAGATCAGATTTTTCTGATAGAATGTTTACTATATAGAGTTTGGGTACGACACAACTCTTAGAAAACTTTCACCGTTAGAGTGGGGTATTCATTAATAAGGCTTTCAAAATTAAAATATTTCAACAACAAAAAATTATAAATAATTAAGTCACAAATACAATTCTAAATAATATATATACATATATAAAATCTCACAAAAAATAAAAGTGAATGAATGACGGTGAATTTACACTTAGTTAATAGAATAATTTATATATATATAATAATAATTTATGGGCCCTGGGGGCCCAAAAGGTCATTGATACGGCAGGTTTATCCATGTGTGCGTAGGTTTTATTTTCTCATTTGTTGATGCCATATTTGTTTTACCCCATATTACCATATCTATGGACTAATTAATTGGGACAGCTCTTGAGTACGGTGGATATGCACATTAACTCTTGAGCGTGACATAAGAGTGGGTTATATGTATGGATTTAGTTTCCATTGTTTTAGATTTTAGAATGAGTTTAATATAATAATCAAAATTTGACAATGTTTTACTTCAAATAAAGGATCTTTTTTTTTTTTTCGGTTTTAAAGCGAGCTGCCAGGGGAGTCAATCACTAACCTTATAATTTTAATTTGTAATTACTGACAAAAGAAGATATAATAAAACAAAAAGGAGAAGAAGCATCTTTTTCTTAAAAAGTTTTTAATTTTTTATTTCATTCGAATTTTTTTTTTTAAAATGCGAATTGATTTGAGCTTTCTCAGGAAACTTCTGTAGTGTCATAGTTTTGTTTCAAAATAGAGAAATATATGAAGAATGATAAATTTGTTTTTAAGGAAAATCACATTTAATCCTCTCAAAACTAATAAAAACATCACAAAACTATTTTTATTAATCAAAATTATTATTTTCTAATTTTCCTGTAAAAGTAAGTAAAACTATACTTTTAGGAAAAATATAAGAAAGTTGAAACACGGATTTATGATCGCATTAGAATAACTAACTTTAAAAAATGTATAATTTTTTATGACTTTTACTATACAACACTTATAATATATCTTTTTTATTTTTTATTTTTGGTTACATAATATATCAATGATACGGTTATTATTAGAGTTGAATTAGTATTTAGTTTAGTTAATATTTTATTTACATGTCACAATTCGAAGGCTATTATTTAGGTAGTAGTGGTTAGTAGTGGCTTATTTTTAGGCGTTAGTGTTATAGAAGGATTAAATGATCCTTGAATGTATTCAATTGGATTAAACAAGAATAATCATACGTACATTTCTTCTACCTATCTTAATTCTAGTTAATTATCCAGAATTATCCTCCCTCCTTTGGTCTCTCTCTCTCTCTCTCTCTTTTTTTTTTTTATTTTTTTTTTATGTCTTTTATCGTTGCTCTCAATTGTGTTCTTATCAATCATTTGTCACCATTTTTTTTTTGTCATATATATAGTACGTTCAACTCAATAAAATAATTAGCTCGTCATTTTTGTGCGAGTTATGTGCGACATTACGTTAGTTTTTAGGAAAATTTTACGAATTGAAAAAGATTATGCTTCTTGGATCATGATTTTCACACATTCAAACCAAAAAGGAACTAAAAGATATATAACATAGCAACAACGGTCTGTGCCATTTGCGGGGCAGTTTAGTGCATATTCTCAATTGAAAATAAAAAAGTTATTATAGTATGTAAAATGTAATTTAAAGTTTTAAACTATATTTATGATTTGAAATTGTGTTTCGATAACTAGTTTTGGACTAAAAGGTTATAAATTAGGAAAGAAATTTTTTTACATGAATCAAATACAGAAAGGTTGGTGTAACATGAATTGAGAAAGGCAAAAAGTGCAATACTAGCTAAGGGTCAACATTTGAAGATTCTTGTGAAGTAGAAGTGCTTGCTTCCAGATTGAACTCAATAATTTTCATCGAACATGAAATCAGTGTTGTTCATTTTTTTCATTTTCGGAAGCATGTATCGATGATTTCAAATGATGCATACAATAGCAAACAAGAACAAAAAGTTCAAAAAAAAACGTAACTGCTCGCCGATCTAATGGCACATGGCGGCTGACTAAAGTAAAGCAAAGAACACAGGCACCGAGTTTTCAACTGCGGTCTTTAACGGCGGATTAGACGAGTATCGCCATTAAAAAGAAAACAGTGACTTTCTATAACTGTTTATTGAGAGATGCTCTAGAAAATTACTTTTTATAGTGGTTATATAAAAACAGCCATACAAAGTGCGTGCGGCCTTTCTATAGCGGTTTTACTATACCTGCCATAAAAAAGCCTTTTAAGGCGGGTATACCGAGCTTTCTTTGCTTACTTGCAAAAGGAAATTCACCATTTTTTTTTTCCAGTTCATATAAAATTAGATACACTCCCAGTACATTGTTTCGGTTCGGTGACTTGTGATTAAACTGGCAAATCGAAGGCATACTACTTGCAGAATTTAACACAAGATGAAGGCTGTTTGGACATAGGATTGAAGCTGGGGTGCCTAAACATCATCATATACAGTATATTCATACATGTGATCGATTGTGTCAAATTAATCTGTCTTTGTATATGCCATTGCCGTGTTTCTGTAAAAGGAACATAGATTAACCTAGGACATATACAAATACATTATAGTTTCAGTATGCGATCTGATCTGCGTGCAACATCAACTTAGTATTTGTGAAAACTATATGAAATATTGAAAGCGATGGAGAAAATCAAATAACTAGTTTAAAGAAAACTTGTTTTAAAGGAAATCAAATTGTAGTTGTGTTTGTGCTACGTGAGTGCACGTCTTGTGTCACACGCGTGCTCACATTGTGCCACATTCGTGCATGATTTGTGCTTGCTTAATTTGTGTTGCCCATCAATATTCTATATTTTGAATTTTGATTTGATATAATGATTAAACATATTCGTAAATGTTTATTCATTAGTCCTAATTACATAATTAAACATAATGAAATATATAGCAAGAGAATTTCAAATTTTTAATATTTTTTCTTCCAAGTTTTAGTATGATGAAAAGTTTGACTTATAAAACTCGCGAGACAAAATTTTACAAGAGAATTATCAAATGGGTTAATTACGCAAAATCTTCCTGTAGTTTGAAAAAGTACAGGATGACCCTCTATGATTTAAAAAACTGTGCAAAACTCCCCTGTATTTTCCAAAATACTGTAAAGTTGACGAATTCCGTTATGACTAACGATCAAACCCAAACAATCAACTCTTTTTCTTAACTTTTGTTGTAAAATGACAAATTTACCTTTACTAACAAAATAAGGCTTTTTTATTTTTTTCTTAATTTTCTCTTCCTTATTTTCAATTAATCAAGGCTAAAATTTAATTTACTTTATATATTATTATTACTTTTAATAATTTGTGATTTCCACATTTCTTTCTTTCCTTTTTAAAAATTTCTTTTTTTTTTAAAATAAAAAGTCATAATTATTATTTTCCTTTTCTTGCAAAAATTATAATCTTAAAATATCAAAATTACTTTCCATTTTTTAACAAATCATAATCTTTTATACCTTAACTAGTATCTTTTAATTAAATTATTTAATTTTCTTTAAATTTAATTTTTTTCTTTATTCATCTCCAGTATCCATATTTGACTTCAATTGCTTTCTTCTTCCCGACATTCAGCCACCACCTCCACATTCAACCACACCGCCTCCACCACCACCACCACATATAGGCTCCACCACCACTTCACATATAGCCACCACCACCTCCCCTCCAACGAGCACTACCACCACATAAATACCGTAGAAAAATCAAGTTACCATAAGCTAAAGAGGATCTGATGAATGTGCAGCATCATCTATTACCATTACCATTATGGTGGCAACCACCACAGCAATTACAAAATCATATAACCATCTTAAAAAAATTAATGATTTCAAAAAATTAGCTACACCCATCTCACAATCATAATCAAACACATCAAACAATGTAAAAGAAAGCCTCATATCTGGGCTAATTCAAAGAAACCCAAACCTCCGCCAAAACAGAAACCCACCTACAACAACGAAGAGCCGTATGAAATCCGTTCTCCGTACAACAAGGAATCCACCGACGAACTCAAAAACAGAATGGCAAACTCACATGCCCGGAGTTCATATATGCTCTCGCCGCTCCCAATCGGACTCAAGAGCAGCACCAACGAGCACGATACAAGCTACGATGAATCTACCCAGATCTGTAAGGCGGCAGCGGCGACGGCGAGAGATAATGGAGGCGACGAGACAGAGAGAGAGGTGAGGATGGAGGCGGCAGCGGCGGCGGCGAGACAGAGAGATAGGTGAGGATGAGATCGAAGGGAGAGGCGAGGATGGAGGCCACAGCGGAGGCGAGATAGATAGGAAGAGACTGAAGGAGAGGAGAGATGAGGAAGAGAGAGAGAGAGAAAGAGCCTAAGGTTGTTAAGGGTTTTTATGATTAGGAAGCTTTAAGAAAAAGAAAGTAAAATGACAAACATACCTTGACAGTTAGACATAACGAAATTTATTTACTTTACAGTATTTAAAAAAACACATGAGAAATTTGCATAATTAACCCTGATCAAATATTAAACCGACTTTACAAGAGAATAACTCAGTTTTCAATAATGTAATTCTAAAGTACAGGACAATAATAATAGTAGCATCATAAAAGCACTATACAATTGGTTGCGGCCACTTGTTTAAGCCACACGTACTCATTTGGATAAAGCTCAAACTCAAAGCCCTCACAACAAGCTAAAAGATAAAAGCTGGAAAATTAATAAAAAATAGAAAACCGACAAATATAAAAAGAAGGAATGAAGAAAAACAAAATAGTGGCGAAATGACAGTTATGACACTGGACATTGGCTTCAATTACATGTTTTTGAGTATTCCGTGGCATCCCAAGTCATTGACTTGTGGAATATCTTGAGTTCCAGTACCATTCTATCTCCTCTGCCGTTCTTCCAGGAATTCTTCCAGCAATTAACGACCATCTAAATATTTTAAAAAATAATAATAATTCCAAGTCAATTCCTGTTGTAAAATCTAACCGAACGGTATAAAAAAAACCTCCGCCCCACTGAAAAAGTTGAGCCGTACAACTTATTTAAACCATAAAATACAACTCAAAATATACTTCTTTATATGGAACGAAAGAAGTAATATTTATAAGAATTTACCTTTCTCCAATGAGATTATACATCCTAGTGATGAGAATTTCCTCATCTTCTGTGAATTGAAGTTTGGTATCTTTATGGTTACTCTTTCGGGCTGCTAAATAAACCACCCCGAAAAAAAAATTTAAAAAATCAAAAAAGCAGAGCAAGAAGATCCCATTAATTACCCTCAAAATGGTACCCAAAAATTGCATTTTGAAGTAAAATCAACTACTCTTTCCATTCATTAAAATAGTTGTACGCTGAGCTTTTCTAATGAAACGAATGAAGTATAAATTAAAAATGGTTACCTCTAGAGTGTGCAGATGCATCATTTGAAGTTGCCTGATGATGGGAGTCGGCCATGAGTGACTGTAAAAAAAGCTAGAGAAACTCAAGAATATTGTAACAAATTCTTTGGGCTATGCGAGTGGATGAGTATAGATCGAAGGGTTAACGTTAAGACAACTATAAATAATGTTGTCAGTGGGGAGGTAGCTAGAATACAAGTGGCCTAGTTTTTTAAGGTTTGTGATTAATGAAAAGATGTGTGAAGAAGAACGGGAGGTGGAGGTCAAGGAAGAGAAGAATGGTAGTTGAAACTTATAAAGAAATTGAAGGCTGCATCCACCGTTTGGAAGAGGTAGTTGGAGGCAATAATAAAGTTGGTTGGCAAAATGGAATCGTTAGACTTTTCTCTTTGGACATTTTCGGATGTTTAAAGTTAGTTGGCCTTAATATACATAGTTTTCAAATTGTACTAAGTTTATCCATTTTTGACCCTACAAATTAATTAGTGCTCTAAAACTGACACCAACTATTCAAGCGGCGTGACTGACAAGCTATGGGCCATCGGCCAGATTGAAAAAATTGAAAAAAAAAAAAAAAAAAAAAAAAGAAGTAAATTACATGTATCCAGCTGATGATAGGCCATGGGTAAAATATTACATGTGCCACTTAAAAATTTAGAAATTACGAAAAAAAATTAAATTTGTTTTATTTTAAAAGATCGTTGATCTCTTATTTGACTATTTAAACATTGCCCTAATAAGTCACATCGACAAAAATTACAACATGCAAACATAAAAAACACCAATGTAATGTATAAGGGACTAAAAGTGCAACAGATATAAATGAAAAGGATCAAAACTACAGTTTTTCCAATTTCTAAAACCTTAAGCGGTAATGATAGTTTGGAGGAAAAATAGTAAAAGGGTTCGAACAATAATAATAATAAAGGGTTGAATAAAACAAGTAGAAACAAAATTTCATAAAATAAAAAAGCTAATTTTGACAATTCAAGAAAAGTTAATATGTTAAACCCAATTTGACTGCTTTGGTGCACAATTTTAAAAATTATTCCCTTCACATTTTTTTTTATTTCAAAAAACTCCAACAAACTGTTGACATTTCATTTGATTGCTCAAAATTGGCCATAACCACTCACGGGGATCAAAACTGCAACAACATAACATAAGGGACTATTTTTGTACAAATGAAACGTAAGAGACCAAAATTGCAACAAGTACACACAAAAGGGAGCAAAATTATGATTTTTCCTTTAGAAATTATTCGCTTAAAGTGTTCAATACATTTTTCGTTAAATCACTTATTGGTCCCTTAAGTCGAGATGTTGTCTTCATTTGGTCACTTAACTTGAAATTGTTTCATTCTAGTACCTTAACAGCTTAACTTGAAAAATTATTTCGAATGATCACCAACCCAAATTCTGACAATATTTAACCTATTTTTGACTAACATGTGAATTCACACATATTTTCAATGTAATTTTTACATTAACAAATTTTTTATAAAAAATATGTTTTTAAAATGATCTAAAATATGATAACTAAGCGACGCCAAAGGGTGTTTGGCCGTTTCACGATGATCACTCCAATATACGCCATATTTTTTTTAGGGTATTATCAGTTTTGAATTGAAAATTATACCTACATTAAAAAGATGTTTATTTGGAGGAAAATTGATGCTAAATGAATAAGGGAAATGTCATGCTAAATTGAGGAGTTTGGCGATTTCAGAATAAAATAACAAATTAAAAAGACAAAGCTAGGATTTTTTTTTTTCTTTTTTTCTGAACGGATAAAGGACTTTTATTAATAATTTTGGGACACGCATCGATTTACGGCCAACTTTCCAGTAATTTCACTTCCTTTGTATTGGGAAACTTTCCATAAAACTTAATTAATACACCAATATAATAATACTAGGCATTTCTTGCCTCCGCTGGGGCTGCCAATTTGCTAAATGTCTAATATGTATTAAAATTAGTGTATAAGCAAAAAATTACACTGAGATTTCTTTTACTTCACAATGGAAACAACCATATTAGTAGAGACAAATCCTTTATTAGATAGAGAATGGCTCTCCAGATTTGTCTGTCATACTTGAAAGTAACATCAATGTTAGTCTTCCACAATCTATTTGGACTCAGAGAGCTTAATCACTTGAGATGCCTAGTAGCAACTTCACTGCACATCTTCTGTTTCTCTACACTCCCATGTATTGCCAACCTGATAATCCCCTCTCCAACCATCAATATCTGGAACTTTGTGTAAGATGTATAATGCAATGATGTGATGCCAAACCATCATTTTAAAAAATGTAAAGAATCTAACTTCAGCTCCAGTTCCACAGTTAAACAAAAGATCAAGAGATTTAATTACGTTGGTTATGTGAAAGGCTCAAATACTGGAGCACCACATCCTTAAACAAATCAAAAACTAATCTTTGTAAGATCCATGAATGGTAAAGCTTGATTTCACAGCAGAATGTATATATTAATTCTAAGCATTGTCTTTATGGAGATTTTACCTTTGAATATCAAAAAGATAAATTTTTTAAAAATTGGACTGCAAGTCTTTTATATATCGTGTTTTATCAGCGTTCAAAGATGGCTACTGAAAGTAGATGAGTGAAAGTGCTAGAGAAATTAACAGCTTAGAATTAATGCAATGATCCATTTCTTCCCCACAAAAAAAAATGTAATGATCAATTTCTTCCCACAGAGCCAAAGAAAGATATAAGATTAAGGTGAAAAGAGGATCACCATCTGTAGGTATCTTGAACAGAGCAACTTTAAAGCAGCGCAGAGTAGAAGCTCCATATATAGTTTCTTTCATCAATAGCTCTTTGACCAAAAGGATGTTGCTTGGTGTGCTTTTGTACATTACCAATTGTTGCCAAGCCTCCTAAGTAAACTCAAAGATCAATTGCAGGTCCTACCGTAAGTGGTATACAGAGTCTTTAGAAAATTTACCTTGAATTTAACTCATTAGTGAAACCAACCAACAAAGCAATGCTTCACATCCCACTATCACCACCCAATGCCCTAAGGAAAAGGAATTATACTTCTTCACCATCGCAAAACCAATAACATCTACAGATTTAACATCACTTCAATATCACTTGTGAAAGCACATTGCAAAATCTGACACACAAAATTATCTTAACTTATGCAGTTAAACAAAACAACAGACATCAATAGAACATAAGATCAAATAGTCAACATGCTCTATAGAAAGTATCTAGAAAGCAGCTAAATACGTACTTTATTCATATGACATGAAAATATTTATTGTAATAGATAAACACTCCTTATTCAAGTATTTTGGTACAAGTAACTACAATTTTCAGTACCTTTTTTTTTTTTTTCCTTTTTGGTTTCCCATAAGTTCATGCATTGTAGTCATTAAACCTTTCAGGACTAAAAACTACTACAAATCAGTATCCACAATTAAGGCTCTAAGATTTTGCTAACCCTTTCTAAATGGTTTCGAAGTATTTGAACAAGAAATTAATAAAGCTATTATAGAAAAAAGATAAAATAGAAACAATGGTATATATGTTAATGGCTAAGACCAGTAACAATCACATTTAAGTGTTCCAAGACTGATCACAGAAACTCGGTACCATAAACCAACAAAGAATCAAAACAAGCATATCAGATATTGCATCAGTCATTTCCACTTACCAAGAGAGAAATCTCCTATACATTTCTCATATCCATAACAAGTCCAATTGTTAGCATCTGAAACTGCAAATAAGAGATCAGAGGGAACAAACTTCTAACTCAGAAAGGCACCCCAGTAACAGTTATCAGACCTTCAGTCGTGCATCCTCAATAATGGGCAGCATAATGAAAATAGGATCTACTGGAGTGGCAGTATATAAGCGCCCATCTGTTAAAAAAGAAAGATGTGTCATTAAAAAAAAACACTCTCATGATTCCTCATTATTTAGCACTCAAAGGAAAGGCAGTCACAGTTAAAGGATTTTCAGAGAGAGAAAACCAGTTTGGTTTGGTGATAATAAAAATTATTGAGTCATAATAAGTCTCATAACCTATTACTGCAGTAATTTACCACAATAACCTCCACAAAAGCTTGACACAAATTATTTCATGTGTCAAAATTTCTTATTTTTTAATTAAATTTCCTGTGCATACTATCTGCATAAGAAATTTGTCACTTCAAAAACCATGGAGTTTAACCTCCAAAAGTATCCTAAACCAAAATATAGATAAGTCAAAAAATGCTGAATGAATTGGAGAAGGTCATTGTTGTTGAACAAATATAGTTCAAATAAAATTAACACAGCAAAATGCACCCAGAGCAAGCATCAAAGAGTTGAACAATAAGATGACAATACTCCTAGTCAAAATTCTTCAGAAATTGGTAAAATATCTTCTAATGATATAGTGCCTAAATGGATTCTAATGCATACATTAACGTAATAAGCATGCATAAAATTGATGACAAATTATACTAAACATCCTCAAAGTTGAAAATAAACCATCTTTTATGATGGCTTGGAAATTTCTTGCAATATTCTATTCTCCCTTCAAAGACAACAAATACCACTCGGATTAGCTTTTGCATCAAGTGGCGGAGAGAGGAAATGGCTCAGATTAGTGTATTAGGTTAGACCAGAGAATGGTGATACCAACATGGCTGCAATACTGGTTGCATGTGAGGGACAGAGGGCAGAGCAAAGACCTACAAGGATTTTCTCCACCCATTTGCTCATAACTAAAATAATTCTGAGCCTTATGAGAGGAAGAAGAAGAGGACATAGGTCATATAAAAAGGGTGTCTGATCGAGAGAGAAAATAGAATCAGGGCTACTTTGTTTCAACAGAACCATAGGGGTAAATTTTGAGGATATTGTTTCAAGGGTAATTGAGATCTAACGTTGAAGAAATCATGGGCTAAAACAGAGAGGTGAGGTTTCACCTTCAACATCACCTCTGTAATAGCAAAGAGTTGTTTTCCACAGCGAGGAAACTGGAAAGTGAGGGAAATAAAAACTCAACAAGTAAACTAAAATAGAGGCCAACAAACTTAAAAAAAAAAAAAAATTCAATCTTCAAGCAAGTAGGTGATCCAATTCACAATACCAAGAATATATGTTAGCTTCAGGGCTGTTCATAGTTTATATGATCGAAATGTTTGAGTGAATAGTTGTAATAGTAGAAACAGAAAATCAAACACTTCATGTGCGTTAAAAGTAAACAACAAAGCAAACTGATCAAACAAATGAAGAAGATAAAATACATGCATGCTCATGATCAACCGCTCAGGAAACACACGGTAATCGCAAATTATAGATTCTCAATAAACACATATGAAAGTAAGAGGAAATTATAGAGAACGAATCGCATAAGGCTACCATTGAAACTCACCCGATGAATAACTGAAGCTAGTGAAGCAGAAGATTATACTTTTAATCAAAGTCGGAAATCACAATTCACAAGACTGAAATTTACCTGAACAAACTACGTTGATCAATTTTCAAAAATCCTAATCCAAGCCTTCGATCTTCATCTCAAAATCCCAATTTTTTTTTTCTACCAGTTGAACTCCATCACAACAGAAGATCAATTTGAGGCTTTTCTTTTGTTATGGAGAAAAATGGAAAAAACAATAAAGAATCCAATCAAAGCCAAATCTTTATCTCAAAATTTTCCACTGGAAAACATTTTAACAAAGAAAATCAACTGAAGAGTAAACGGGTAAATTAACTTTCCAGATTAATGAATAGTATCAATTAATCGAATGATATTCAGAAGAAAAAGGGTGAAAAGAGAATGAAAATATAGACCTCATAACGCACCACCGAGCACCCGCACTGACCAGATCTCTGAACAATCATCCTCCGATATTCGCCCAAATTTCTACAATCATCTTCATCTTCATCGTGATCACAATACCCACTCTCCCGCGGCCATTTTCTTTCTCAAATAAATACTCAGTCATGAAAGAGAAAATACGGTAATCTCCTCATTTCTTTTGGGTGAGAGTTTCTGTTTGATGGAGGAAACTGGAAGACGAAGGATGTCGATTTGAGGCAGAGATCTGCATTTTTGGGAAGCGACGGCGAAATGAGACAATCGCTCACCGGAGAGGGAAGTCGATGTACACGACGGGAGAAGAATCTGGAAGGAATGGAAGTCGATGTCCACGATGAGGGAGAAGAATCTGGGAAGGAAAAGAGTAGTGAATCGAAAAGAGAAGAGACGCATGTATCTCGAAAGCTACAAAGGGCAAAATCGGAAACCAAAAATGCCATGCTTTCTCTCATAAGGATAAAATGGGAAATACAAAAAATGGACAACCACCAAAATCTACTGTAGCTAAGCCATTCGTGCTTTATATATAAGTATAGATATATATAAGTATAGATATCACTGAGAATTACACTTTGCATATCCTTTCTGACGAATTCAGCCAACTTTAATTTTGAAAACATGTTTTTTTTTAGAAAATTAATTTTTTAGTGTAAAAAGATATTGAAAATTTTAAAAGATATAGTTAAATAGTAAAAAGTTATATTAAAAATAATTATTAAATTTACTATTGAAACCAAACCAAAACCAAAACCAAAACCAAACCAATAAAAAAGATTGTTGATTTTCATTCTTGGTACGTAGTTCCCTGTTTTTGGGCTTTCAAGCCTATATAATCATATTCCTCTTCAGGGATTTTTTCTTTTTTCCAAATTCCAAATTCCCTACTGAGCTTGGTTAATTGTAGGAGATCTCGAGAGTCACTGCTAGATTGGGCTTGTTGAGTATTGATCGCTAACTGTGCCAGAGCCGGCCCATAGGCTTGGCAGCCAGGTGGGCTGATCACTTTGTGTCAGAATTAAACCTCTAAATGCTGTTGTTTAAGTTAATTATTGGTTTGTTAGTAACTTTGTATAAATATCACTAATAGCATCACCTTAGGGTATTTTTTTTTATGAATGAAATCTGAGTTTCTTCTCCGATTCTTCTTCTTTCCCTTTTTCTGTATTTTGCTCCCAGTTCGAATTTTTCTACCTTCCTATCTAATCTCTTCCTCACTTTAATTCTTTTCTAATAATTCTATCTTAGTCTTGGAGGGCACGACACCCTGGCCTAAAAATTTTGAGGCCCAAATTTATATTAATACATTATAATATGAAACTAATTTTTTTTCAAAAAAATTTTAAATTAAAATCCATAGTTTTCTTCTCTTTAATTATTAAGCTGAAAGCGCACATTATGATAATATATCTTTTTAAAAAATTAATTTATTGGATTCCCACGTATAACTTTATTTGGGAATCAAAGTTATATTAATATAATATAGTGTAGTAATGATACTTTCTCATCAAAAATTTAAACTAAGTCATGAAAATCCTAATTCCGTGTGATGCACCCTAAGAACAGTAAGAAGGGGAGGTGTGTGTGTGTGGATTGGGGTTGGGGCGGGTGTGAGGGTGGTGGTTGGGGGGGGGGGGGGGGGGGGGTGGAGTTCTCCCAATGATAAATTCAAGGGTAAATTACATTTAAGACTACTACCATCACCCATGGACCGGATAATGATATGGTTTGGTTAAATTACATTTGCTCATTTGCGGCTCAAAAAATTGAATTCAAAATTCATGTTTTTTTGTAATTTAGCAAAGTATTTTAGAAAGAGTCTCATCTGAGAACGCATGACAGTTCAACAAGCGATGCTTTTTTCTTTTAAAATATTGTATATGCAATATTTTATAACATATATGCAGGTCAAATACAAATTTTTACCAAAATTTGAACATTCAAGAGAGTGTTGGTAATTTCATAAAACCTTAAAGGAGTACTGTATTGGTAGTTTCTTGAAATCTAGAGAGAGATAAATGCAATAAAGCAAAGATGGATAAAATCGAAATGATTTATAGTAGTTAAAATTTTTCAATTTGAAAATTCTTATTCACTTCACGAGTTATCTAATGAATAATACATAATGAATAGAGCTCTCAAGTGTTTTTTAAGGGGGGATGTATATGTAGCTGATGAAGACTTCTTGTCTTTCATTTTGAGTCTTGATTGTATTTAGGGTCAATTACATTTACCTTCCCCGAGGTTTCCCTAAATAACAAATAGATCTCTTAGGTTTTATAAAATAACATCACAGTCCCTTAACTATCCAAACTTGGAGTCCAGCACTATTCATCGTCTTCTTCCTTTTTTTTTTCTTTTTGTTTCCCCCTCTCTCTTTTCTCACCTTTCCTCCTGAAAATTTTAGGCTATTTTTGATAATAACTAAACTTAATTGATTGATTTTGATGCTACAGAGGGATACAGTTAGAGCTGCTTCCGAGTTTGGTAAAAGAAACTAGTTACCAAACGGCATACAGGACCAAGTGTTATGCCACATATGCCTCACGTTCAAAACAGAAGGATTAAAGCAACAAGAAACCTTGAATAGTCTGCCCAAAGCCATTCGTTCAGGCATTGCTAACTACTTGTTTTTTCGCATAGTATTTTCAAGGCATTTCTTCCGGAAAGGGAAAGATTAGTGACCCGGAAAGCCTCCGCAAAACCGGTTGACCGCAGGCGACTCCATTCCATGAACAAGGCGTATCGGTACGACAAAGAAAAGAGAGAAAGAGAAAAAAAAAAAAAAAAAAAAGGAAGAAGACGATGAACAGTGCACGATGAACAGTGCTGGACTCTAAGTTTGAGTGGTTAAGGGACTAAGATGTTATTTTCTGAAACCTGAGGGATCTATTTGTTATTTAGGCAAATCTCTAGGGAGGTAAATGTAATTCACCCTTGTATTTATAGTTGAGTCCGGAATCTCCTCTCCAACCAGTCTTTAACGGTTGTGATTTTCAATGGTGCTTTCGATGCCAAAAGGGGTGTCAAAAGTTTGCTTGTTAAATTATGTGTCTAATGGCCTATGCTTTTGGAGTTAAAACCTTCTTCAATTTTTCTTGAAATTTTCATTTTGGTGTCAAACTTGGTGTCGATTGTTGTGACGAACCAACTGAGAATCTGTCTAAGCTCTTTTGCTCTAAGCTTTTTGGTGTCGACATGGGTGTCAAAACTTCAAGGTATTTTTGGTTTGAGTGAATGCTCTATTATGTTCTTATACTTTGCCTTAGTTTACCGTTATGTATCTATACTTTTTTTTAACCAAAAACATCCCTATACTATCAAAAGTGCGTCATTTATATCATTTTGACTAACTAAGCTATTATGTTAAAGGGTATTTTCGTCTCACTAATGAAAAACAAACAAAACCTTGTCTCATCCTCCCTA
>VMRK01000332.1:0-37125 GCA_016801395.1 Leptodermis oblonga
GGCTGTCGAAACTTCATTTCTGCTTTCTTTTGCAGTCCTCCTACACATCACAACTCGTAACCTAAACTTGCATAATTCACCACAAATAACTGCAAAAACCCATGAGATCTGCGGATTTAAACCTTATAACTAAACAACGTAAAGACACATCAGTACAGCTTCTCGATCTTCCTCCGTTGCGTGGAGAATGATCAGGGGCTTACCTTCTGAGCATATATACATGATGTTCAAGGATTACCCATTTGGCTTTGAATCCCCCGGTAATTCATTTCTTATGTCTAATGATGGTGATATGGCATGTTTCGTTACGCTGTTTGCTACAATTCAATTTTTATTTTACTTTTTTATATTAATCAATTTTATTTTTTAAAAAAATTTATCATACTTTTCTTTTCTGAACTATTTTTTTCTCCAGCTTGCTGATATAAATGCTGAGGAAACTCCTTACACATTGAAATATGCAAACCGTGCAAGGAATAAGCCAGTGGTAAGTTTTAAGATGACTGTTATTTTCATTTTGCCCATTATCCTGTTGGCCTGAATTTTCTTCTTTCCTTGGGAGTTGTATATATTAATACTTGTGTTTCACTACTCTACAGGTTAACGGAGATCTCATATTAAAGGAGATGTTGAAGATGAGACAATAACCAGAGCTTTGTGCTCGTCGTGGAGGGGGACTTCTCCTGATCCTATGGCGGAGAAGTTTCTTGATAGTATCTATAAATTTAAAGTGTAACATACAGATGCCACCAGAGTTCAATAATCGTGCATTGCACGTGCAATGACTATAGAGGAAGGTAATCTGACCTGAATTTCCCGTCGATGGGGCGGCTGTGAGCGGAGCTTGTCACTGTCCACCACCCCTTCAAGCGGTCTCAACTCGTTGAGTCGACTCAAACACAACTGATGTGGCGTCAGAACAAGAGTTGTTGTACTTGGCGAAAGTTGACCGGCGCAAGAAAAGATAGGGGGGTTTTGAGGATCCCTGGACCTAAGTTGATGGGAAATGGGCCCAGGAGCAGGACCCATGGCTATGCCATGGTCTACAATGGATTTCAGTCAAATAACATCGTTTGAACCCTTAAATGCCCGTTTTTACCGTTTTTGGAAAGTTTTGTTTTAGCAATAACTTTGGATTGCAATGTATTATTGAGTTGCTGTTTATTTTCATAATTCTTGTTTCCGTTCATAGATTGATTCCATGTTGGTATCGGAGAACTTTCCTTTTTTGGAAAATTTCGTTTTGTTCTAGTTTTCGGTTTTGGGCTCCTCTTCTCTTATAAAAGTGGTGTGCCATATCTTGTAGGAGGCAGTTTTTGATTAATTCAGATTCAGTTTTATACTTCACCTAATTTTCGGCAATCCTAGTATGGATTCATCGAATGTTGGATGCCTGATTGATTGGCAATTGTTCATCAATTCAACAGTCTCTTGGAAGGCTTTCTGTTTTATGCAAAATCTTTCTCTTAGATAGCTTCCACTGCTACGTCAACAACCCAGTACATTGATGAACCCTCCTTGGAAACAAATTTGCACAAGATTAATTACATCCATGTTCGTTTTCATTGTTTTTATTTTTGGTTTCTATCATAAATTCTTCGATATATATTAATACATTTTCATTATTTACAATACATTTTTATTATTTAACTACACTAATTACATTAAGAAAATTTCAAAAACATCTCTTCACTAATATGCCTACATCATCGTTGAACTTGTTTTTGTCTTTTCTGGGTTTTGAATAGTTAGTCAAAGTGTTCTCTTAAACCATTTTTGTTCTTTTACTAATATAGCATTTGAAACCGTAACTATTAGTTAACTCGAAAGAAAATTTATGAATTATTAGCTAGTCAGGAGGAGAAAATTTACGTTATGAGTTATTAGTCAAGAGAAATTACGAGTGTTATTAGTCAAAAGGTTTATCTTTCTTCGGTTTCACATAGTTAGTCTGTTTTTTTAAAGAAATACTTCATTATCATTCAGAGTCATAACCGCTGGGACACTAGCTCGCTCCTAAATAGTTAATCAAATGCTCCATTTAATTTTTGTTATTTAGTTGTGTTCTAAATGAAAATGTATTATTAATTTCTGTTTTCATTATCTTCTAATTTTAAAAGTATAAGGTTACATTCAACCCAAGTACTATGTCTTTCAAAAGTATAAATTCAATTTCGTTTTGTTTTCAGTATTTTCTTTGTAACTTTTTATTAGTCTTTTGAAACTACACAATCAAGCATTGATAAAATCACTAACAGATGCACCAACTCTTGAAATAGTGAGAAGACATTAGTTCAAGAATGTTTGGCTATTAAACGCTAGGCCAAGCTAACATGAACACGTATCTAAAACAAGTTTCTAGATATATTGAATAACAAATGAAGGACAAGATGTTCCACTTTCTTTCTTTCTTTCTTTCTTTGTTTTTTTCTTTCCAAAATATGCAACATTTTTTTGTTGGAAATTTTCTAATAATTCAAGGAAAATTGGAGTGAAGTTTACACCGAACCTTTGATGTCGAAGCTTGCCGTCAAAGCTAATACTATTGTCAAAAATGGTTTGAGTCCGAGCTCGAACCTTGGTCTCGAACGAAGGAACTTTGAGATTCTGGAAGATGACATTTTTTCATTGAAAGGATGATACCCTTGATCGAGTTTGAAAGGGCACTTTCCCCGTCGAATGGGTGTCGAGCCTCGATTTCGAACAAGTTCTAAGGATACTTGATTTCGAAGATCTTCACGAAATGTGAGATTACGATCTTAATTCTTATTTGAATTGTTTCAGGTATTTTTCTTACCTTTCTATAAGGGTTGTGACTATTGAATTGCAGACCTCATAGGGGCCAAATTCAACATAAAAAATATGTACAAGAAACTATCTCAATTCTTAAATTTTCTTACTCTTTCTACACTTAAAATGTGTTTTGTTTAAGTCGGTGCATACTTATACAAAAGTCTTCATCTTGGCTGTTGTTATTGCCAAAGCACATTCTAGCATCCAGAGCACTATTTTATTTTCTTTCCTAATTTGCCCTTAATTCTATCACAAACTCATCGTCTTTTTATTTAATTTTTTTAATCAATGACTCCAGCCTCTTTTTTCCTTCCGTTTCTGGCAACAACTTTTGATTTTTTCTCTTCTTTTGTCGATCTTCATATATTTCATTAGTGGTTTCTTCCAATTTGCGATCACATAATATTCCCATGGATAATCAACTTCAATTCTAGTCCCTTAGAAGAAGCCCAGCAAGAAGTAGAAATTGCAAGAGAGAAATTTGGTTCTCAGATCATAACTGCAGTAGATTGAGGTCTTTTGAAGTTTCAAATTCCTTCTACCCTGATGCATTTGTAGACATTGCAGATTGCTTGGATTTCATCAAGAGAAATTTTGATTTTATGGATGAAAATTCAGTGTTCAGCCAAACACAACCAAGGAATCAATCCAAAAAATTTTGTTTGTTCTCTAGCTGGTCTGAATTTTTCACACATACTTGGCCTATTCGATCTTTTCCATATATTTCTTTGATGTATTATTTATTATCCTAAGGATTTATGAATATTGACGGAAGAGGAGAAAAAGAGAGACAGAAATCATCAATAAGAAAATAACGATGAGTTTCCGATAGAATTGGTAAAAGATAGAATTTGTGAGTGGATCAAGTAAGGGCAAACTAAGAAAGAAAATAAAATAGTGCTCTGGATGTCCGAATGCGCTCTGGCAATAACAGTAGCCCCTCATCTTATTTCAAAGGGATATTAGTTCTAGAACCTTTGCACACTAATGAAAACTAATAAGCGTCTAGCATAATTTGAAAAGTCATTTTCCCTTACTTCTGATACATATTTTTTTTGTCATTTGTTGTAATAGATCAGTAGGTTTAAAGTTAGTAAGATTTCTTGTTTTTCATCTGGAATTCCTTTGTTGTAAACATCCAACATTTTTTTAGTGTAGTTTCATGCTTTTTCTAAAGGCCAACTGCAAACAATTCATCTTTTGTTCCCTTGTAGTACTCCTTCATCTTGACTATCCTAATGCGAGACATATGCAATGCAATTGGCCTCCTTCTTACTCCCTCTATCGTACTTAAAGAGTATCCAAGACATTGGATTTTACCAAAAACCAACTCCACATGTTTTTTCCATTTCGAACTCACTAAGCCCACTTAGCTTGAAACCTTGAGTTTTTGAAACTCTTTATTTTCAAATTACGAAGGTACAAATTCTGAGACGAGAGGAAAATTTTCAAGATTAACACATGAAGCCATCAAATTCTCAATTTCTTCATCTGTGCGATCAATATATATGTTGCAGATGTATTTCCTTAACGGAAGATCAAATGGGAATAAGAGGGAGGAAAAAATAAACTTGGGCAGAATAATTTTCTAAAATAAACATCGGCGGTTTTGACGATTGTTCATGTTGGGAGAAAGGAGAGTGTCCTCGCCTCGGTAATCATGTAGTAATCGCAATCAAGAGTTGTGGCGGCCGAAGATGGAGCATTTGGGGAGAATCGTAATCAAGGAGAGAGCAAATTTTGGTGAGTAAGAACTCCCCTCTCAACTATTCCGTCAAAGAAAAATAAAATTTAAAGAATATATATTATTATGAGTCTAAATATATTACATAGGGGTCACTTTTAATTCATCTAAAAGATATAGTTGCCATTTAATTCAAAATATATATATATAAAGTTGTGACGAGTGTAATAATTGTGCAATATATGTGCGTTGCATGTGCTATAATTATGCAATATATGTGCACTGCACGTGCCACTACAAGAAAAAAGGCCTTTGGTGACAAGTGACATTTGGTCACCAAAGGCCAAAATTTGGTCACCAAAGGGAATTGGTAACCAAAAAATCGTGGTCACCGGATGGTCACTGTTGCCCCATCACTAAAGGTATTGGTGACGCCCCAGTTTGAGTTTGGTCACCAAAGTGTGTATATTGGTGACCAAATTATTGTTGGTCACAAAATTAGTGACCAGAAAAGTGGTCACCAATCTGGTCACCAAAAGTCTAAATTTGGTCACCAATTTTGTGTGTTTAGTGACCACTTTGGTGACTAAAATATTTAGTCACTGAGATGATTAGTGACTAACTTTCTGGTCATCAGTTTGGTCAGCAAATATAAAGTCTGGTCATCAGTTTGGTCAGCAAATATAAAGTCTGGTCACCAAGGGCGACTAAGTGCATCCGTTTTGGTGACAAAATCGGTCACTAATTACCATCTTCTGGTGACCAAATATCTGGTCACGAAAGGTGTCGAGCCACGTGTCCTAGAGATATCATTTGGTGACCAAGTATATGGTCACAATTTTGGTCACTGAAAGTAATTGTTAACTTCCGTTTACCCCGTTTGTTGACCAGAATAGTGGTCACCTAATGTAGCTGTGACATTAGTGACCATAATTTTGGTCACCTAATTAATGCAAGAATAAAGAGTATCCTATTTTGGTGACTAAAATCCAGGTCACCTTTCTGTTAGTAGTGACCAAATCCTGATTATTGTTGTTAATTTTGGTGACAATAATTGGTCACTAAGTATTGATGGACTAAATTTAAAATCAAACAATCAGTTGTTTAGTTACATTTACTATTCCTAAAATATAACAAAAGAAACCATAAAAGCAATGCTCACATCTTGGCCAGCCTTTGCCTAAACATGCATACATTAAACTTGTTTCAAGCTAGTAATACTCTATCTTACATCTTTCTCTCAAAGCAAGTCCACTCTGCAACTGGCTTCTCAGCAATCAGCAACATAGACAGCCACCAACTAGGGAAAAAATGTTAATGATCAACAAGTTTTCAACCTCAACGAAGTGAATGGTGAGTCACATTTTAAATTCTTTAAGTACAAGTGTGAGAACAAGAGAGAAAAGTAGATAGGTAAACTAACTGAAACGTAAATTGATAACATTCCAAAACCAAATACTAAAGTTAGAGCATGCAAGTAACAGCCAATGTACATCAAAGACATAAGACACTGGCCCTGTGTGGTATGATTTCCAAAACATGGTTTTAAGATTTATTTTAATTTTATAATATTAAAATTGTATTGAAAATGTAAAAAGGTGTATTGAAAAATGTAAAAAGGTGTATTGAAAATGATGAAAAATTATTATAAAATTAAAACTTTTCTCAAAACCATGTTTTGAGAATCAAAACAAACAGGGCCTAGAGTTTAGAATCAACCAGGCTGATACAATCATCCAAAATAGTTGCTGGGCAAAAATATACTTAAGTACACAAAAGTCAGGAGAGATGCAAAGCTCAAAAACGAATTTAGCAATTTAAGCACCACAAAGCAGTCTCCTAAACCAAATGACTTCTTTATCAACAATTACCACATTTTACCCACAGCTTTTTTCTAGAAAAATTTGCATATTTTTGGGAACCTCCACTATTCACCCAAACATCATGGCATTTACAACCCACAGAATTTTCAGTACTTGACACACTCATGCCACTTCTTCAAAACAGCCCAGTAAAGAAACAAAATTCTTCATGCTTATGTGAAACAAAATTCCTGTACATTCGTGGACAGCACACAAAACTTGCAGTAAATATTCAGATAGAGTTCCAAAAGAAATCTTCACTAGGCACAGAACTGAATGATGAACCTTCAAACTCATTACCAACAATTTCAGCGAGCAATTTGAACAGGGCATCGACCAATTCTTGCAATTTGCAGTAGCTAAAGATTCAGCATATTCAGCAAAATGCAACCAAGCATTAATTCACATAGTGCAGAATTTTTAATTCAACTCATACTCAGTAAGTGGCCCAACATCACAAAATTAACCCAACAAATAATTTTCCGAAAATCATAGTCCAGGGTCCACATATAACTTTTAAAAGTCAGCACCTCCAACTACCGCTCCTATTCAATCCACAAATTCTATCATGCAGCACAAGTCAGCCATTCACGGCTAACAATTCAGCCCTTAACATTTGAGATATAAAGCATTCACCACAATCAGCAAAATATTCAACCTCACATCATTATTCATGTAGAGGCTCAGACTTCATATTATTACATTTAAAGTTAATCCTAAGGTCCTCCACAGTATCCAACAACACCAATTATGTGATTAATCATGAGATTATATCAAAAGAAATTGTGGGTGACCAACGGAGAACAAAAAATTCAGAGCTTAAATTCAATCGCTAAACAATTAAAATTGAATGGAGATTATGGGTTCTAGCCTGGGAAATTTCTTACAGAAGAACCCAAATAGGGGCAGTCTGCTGTCCACAACCGTGAGCATCGCCATCATTGAATCCAGAACCCGTCATTTTTGCCTGTGCGAAATCAGAACGGTAGAAGCTGCTTACAGGGCTGCGGCGAACACTTCTCAGCACAAAAGACAAAGCCTGCAATTTGAAAAATTAAAACAGAGAATAGGTAAACTTGAATTAAACCAAAAATTAAAAGAAAACTAAATACAGTAAATAAATAAATAAAATAAAAACAGAGGGCGTAAAGGATGGAGGAAAAAGGAGAATCGGCCGCAAGTGGTTGCGATTTGAAATCGCTGTAGCGGTGAACGGAACGGCAGAGAGATTCTTAGGTGTGCTGAATTGATGAGGATGGGTCACGGCTGTAGACTCATGACCTATCCGCATAACTTCCGGCGATGAGCAGCCTGTGAGAGGTGAAACATAAGAGAACAAGATCTGAATTGCGGCATTTTTTTTGTTCGCCATGGTGAGTTGGACGGCCGCCGTGATTTTTTGCAGATCTGGCCTGCGGTCGCTACTGGAATTAATCGAATACCTGCAAAACAAAAACAGAGCAGACCCAGAGGTAGAAGAGACTCCATCGGGTGGCTTTGTAGTGGAGGCGGCGGCGGCGCTAGTAAGAACCTTAGTCACGCAGGAAAAATGGAGGTGGGTGGTGGAGATGAAACGTAGAAACGTGTATGCGGTGGTGGAGAGTAGACCTGGGTGATTTGTGAAATTTTAAACCTAAAACCATAGATTGTCAACAGAAAAGAGGGCTAGGATTCGTTGACATGAGGCAACTTGGTGAGATAAGTGGAGTGTTTGTGGGGGTGGTAGCAGCTGTAGGAACCCAGAGAAAGGAGAGAAACCCGATTCGAGACAAAGAAAATGAGGGATGGGGATGAAGGTGGCCGCTGTGGTGCGAAAGGTGTGTGCAGTTCTAGGGTTGGTCTGGGTGATGAAAATTTTGCGAGTGTTAGAGCCTCTCCTTCCTGAACTAAATTTTTCAATGAATCCAATAGTTAAAATTGGAATTCCTACTTTCCTTTTTCTATTCATTAAATAATAAATTTTAATTTTATTATTCATCTGTTCCATCAGAAAAGTATGAGAAATTATTGAGCGCAACAGATGTATATACGTTAGTTTTATGACTTGGTACAACCATCTAATAAAATTTTGACACATAAGCAAAAAATTTCACATATTAAAACTAATTATAAATGAAAAATATGACTTTTAAATAAGAAGAGATCCTAAAAATGAGCTGAAATAATTACCATCTAAAACATTTTCTCTTTCCAAATCCTGGGCATTGGATTACGTAAGAACAGAAAACCTCCTCAAAACTTCTCTTGAATCATCATCAAGAGATTTTTTTTGGGAGTGTTGTCTTTTTTTCTTCTTTTTTTTTTATTTTTATGTAATAGCTTTCTCAAAGTGTACAGCAGAAAATTGTTATGAAATTTTCAAAAAGTAGAAAATGACGCTTGATTTTGAAATTGAGATGCTATGGGATTTTTCTAATTATAATCATTTTCAACTATGATATGTTTTCAATTTTGCAAGAAATTAAGGGGTTTGGTTACAATATTTATGAGGGAGTAAAATTGAAAATAAAAATGATACTTAAACTACTAAATTGCAATTTATAAGAAGCTTTAGGGATGTGATAGTCTATTTATATCTATTTAAGATAATTCGATTTAGAAACATTGCATTCTCACTAAATTTCATGAAAACGTATCAAAAAAGGTAATTAAACTATTAGTGTATAAGGACCAAATTGAAAGAATATAATAATTTAATTACTAAACTACACTTTATAGGAAAAGTTAAGGATGTAATAGCATTTTATGTCTCTTTAAGTTAATTCAACTTAGATACAATGTATCTCAACTGGATTTCATGAAAATATAACATAAAAAAGGTAAAGTATTAGTTTATAAGGACTAAATTGAAAGAGAATGATATTTTAAATACCAAATTACAATTTATATAAAGTTTTAGGCCTCTAATAGTCATTTGTGTTCTATTAAGTTAATTTGGCTTATAACAATGCATCCCAGCTAAATTTCATTAAAATATACCCAAAAACATTCCTAAATTGAAATAAATGAATACTTAAAGTACTAAATTACAATTGCAATAAAGTTTAGGGATGTAATTGTCTTCTTATGTCTCTTTAAGTTAATTAAACTTATAAACAATGCATCTCAATTGAATTTCATGAAAATATATTGGACAAAATTTGAACTATTAGTTTATAAGGGCTAAATTGAAAGAAAATGATATTTTAAGTACTAAATTATAATTTACAAGAACCTTATGGACGCAATAGCCTTCTTATGCCTCTTAAAGTCAACTTAGAAACAGTGCATCTCAACTGAATTTAATAACAATATACCTAAAAAAGGGTAAACTATAACTTTATAATGACTCAATTGAAAATATGATACCTTAATTACTATATTATAATTTACAATAAAATTTAGGGACCTAACCATCTTTTTATGTCTCTTTTAGTTAATTCAAATTAGAAATAGTGCATCTCAATTTACTTTCTCTAAAATATACGTAAATTTTTAGTTTAGAATGACTAAATTGATAGTAATTGATACTTTAAGTACTAAATTGCAATTTACAAAAATCTTTAGGAATATAATAGTCTTTTATGTTTCTTTAAGTTAATTCAACTTAGAAATAATGTATCTCAATTGAATTTCATTAAAATATAACGAAAAGGGTAAATGATTATTTTATAAGGACTAAATTGAAATAAAATGATACTTTAAGTAATTTCAGTCACTTAATAGTCTCTTTGTGTCATATTAAGTTAATTCGGCTTAGAAACAGTGCATCCCAACTAAAGTAAATGATACTTTAAATAGAAAATTACAATTTACAAAAAAATTTAGGGACTTAATTGAAACCTTAAGGACATAATTGAAATGTTTGAATGACTAAACTTTGTTGATAATTAATAAAATTTAAATGAAATTAGTTGTACTTGATACAATTTAATTTATAATTAAAAGGGTGTCATAATATAATTATTAGTTTTTAAGGTGTAATGTTATTAATAATATAAGCTCTAAATATAGTTATTGGGTACAATTTACAATTTTTAGGGTGTCTCCTTTCAATTTTTATTTGTTAAAAAATTGTGAAAAAACTACTATTAGGGTGTCTTAGTGAAAGAAAATGATACTTTAAGCACTAATTACAATTGATAAGAAGTTTTAAGCACCTAATAGTCTTTTATATCTCTTTAAGTTGATTCAACTTAGAAATAGTGCATTTCAACTTAATTTCATGTAAACATATCAGAATAGTTAATTAGACTATTAGTGTATGAGGACTAGGGCTGTTCAAAACAGGAAATCCGACCCGATCCGACCCGAACCGATCCGACCCGAATAATTCGGATCGGTTTCGGATCAGTGATCCAAACTTTCGGGTCGGTTCGGATCGGTTCGAACTCGATCCGAACTGATCCCTTTTTTCTTTCTTTCTTTCTTTTTGCTGCAGAGTCTTCTCACAGAAAGAATTCTGCATTTTAGTTCCTATTGCAAAAGACATCAAATTCAATCCCTCAATTGGGTCACCATTTTTTTTCCTCAACAAATAGTAAATACATTGAAATCTCCTAACATTTATATTGAAACTGGATTCAAATATGAACATTTTTTTGGTTTCTGCTCCAGCAATTCTCCCCACAATTGATCTCCTCTTCTCCAAAAGTAGTACTCTAAAGTGTGAGTAGAGTTGGTATCCTTACCAGTAGTGGTAGCACTATTAACAGAAGACAAACTGATAAGAGTGGAAGTGAATCTTCGGTAACAAATCAAACGGCGGCTGGAATTGCAATGAACCTCAAGTCTCAAGAAATCCCAATTGGGATTCAGGTAGAAACAATGGCTCTGGTTGGCTGCTGACCGTTTGGATGAACCGTAACTATGGCTGCCCATAAATTTCCCAGCAGCTCCGACTTAAACAACCCAATTGAAGAGAGCCAGAAAAGGCAGAGACCACGGATTGAGCCGGAGAAGTGGGGGGGTGGACGGAGCCGGCGAAGTGAGGGGTGGACGGAGCCGGCATAGCTAGGAGGCGAAATCGGCAGAGTAAGAAGTGAGAAACCTTGCGCGAAGATTAGGGATTCGGTTTGGAACTTAAGTTTTTTTTTTTTAAAATTTTATTTTAGGTTTCGGATCTGATCCAAAACCCATAGTGATCCGAACTAATTGATCCGATCCGATCCGATCCGAAAATTTTGGATCGGATCGGATCGGATCAGGCTAATCCGACCCGATCCGCGGGTCAGATGAGCACCCCTAATGAGGACAAAAATTAAGTAAGATGAAACTTTACCAAATGGCAATTTACATGAAACTTTAGAGATGTAATAGTCTTTTAAGTTAATTTAACTTATAAACAATGTATCTTAACTCAATTTCATAAAAAATATAACCAAAAAGGTCAAATATTTGTTTATAAGGACTAAATTGAAAGAAAGTGATAGTTTAAGTACCAAATTACAATTTATAAGAAGTTTAGGCACCTAATATTCTTCTATGTCTCTTTAAGTTGATTCAACTTTGAAACAGTGCATTTCATTTTAATTTAATGAAAACATATTTAAGAAGGTAATTAGACTATTAGTGTATAAGGGCCAAATTTAAATAAAGATGTACTTTTAAGTACCAAATGGTAATTTACATGAAATTGTAGGTACCTATTAGTCTTTTATGTCTCTTTAAGTTATTTCAAATTAGAAATAGTGCATCTCAATTAACTTTCTATAAAATATACCGAAAAGGTAAACTTTGAATTTAAAATGACTAAATTAAAAGTAAATGATACTTTAAGTACTAAATTGTAATTTACATAAAACTTTAGGAATATAATAGTCTTTTATGTTTCATTAAGTTAATTCAACTTAGAAACAATGTATTTTAACGGAATTTCATTCAAATATAACAAAAAAGGTAGAGTATTAGTTTATAAGGACTAAATTAAAAGAAAATGATACTTTAAGTACTAAATTGGTCAAGGGTTAAAGTGCAATTTGACCCCTGTAGTTTTATGGGAAGTCTAAATAAGCCCCTGTGGTTTGTTTTAGGGCAATTTAGCCCATGTGGTTTCAAAAGTGGCTTAAAAAAGCCCTTCTGTCAAACTTCAACTTAACAGACGTTATGTTTTCTAACGTGGCACTGCTGACGTGGATTCCACCAAGTAAAATTAGACACATGTCAGTGAGTTGGAAAAAAGGAAAAAAAAAAAAAAAAGTCATCTTCTTCCTCCCACTTTTCTTCTTCCTTCCCGTCTTCTTCCTTCCCACTTTTTTCTTCTTCCTTTCTTCTTCCTCCCTTCTGCAATTTCCTTTCTCCTTCCTCCTAGTCTTCTTCCTTCCCACTTTTTCTCTGCTCCATCACCAAACAACTCCATCCCACTTTTTCTCTGCTCCGTCTTCTTCTTCTTCATTCAATTGGAAAAAATTAAAAACAAATACCTATTTAAAACCAAAAGAATTAACAAAAAGAAAGAACAAAAAATACAAACCCAGAACACAGTGGATTCGCCGGAAATGGTTCTGCAATTTCCGGAGATTCTGCAATTTCCGGCCTTTCCGGCTTTAGATTTGCCGAAAATTGCAGAAGGGGAAAAAGAAGGGTGGGAGATAAAAGGGGCAGCGGGGGAGGGAGGGAGGAAGGGAGGAAGAAGAAAGGAAATTGCAGAAGGGAGGAAGAAGAAAAAAGTGGGAAGGAAGAAGAAAAGTGGGAGGAAGAAGATGACTTTTTTTTTTTTTTTTCCTTTTTTCCAACTCACTGACACGTGTCTAATTTTACTTTGAAAGAAGGGCTTTTTTAAGCCATTTTTGAAATCACAGGAGCTAAATTGCCCCTAAACAAACCACATGAGCTTATTTAGACCTCTCATAAAATCACATGGGCCAAATTACATCTTAACCCATTTTTCAACTTATAAGAAGTTTTAGTCACTTAATAGTCATTTTTTGTGTCATATTAGGTTAATTCAGTTTAGAAACAATGCATCCCAACTAAATTTCATTAAAATGACTAAACTAAAAGTAATTGATACTTTACATACAAAATTGCAATTTACAAGAAAATTAAGGGACCTAATTAAAACTTTAAGGATATAATTGAATTTTTTTGATAACTTATAAACTTTAAATGATTTTAGTTGTACTTGATACAATTTATAATTAATAAGGTGTCATAATATAATTACTAGTTTTCATGGTGTAATATTAATAAAATAAACTCTAAAAATAATTATTGCCTACAATTTATAATTTTTAGAGTGTCTTATTTTAATTATGATTTGTTAAGAGATTAAATTACAATAAAATTAATTATTATTCCATTTATTAGGGTGTTTTAGTAATATTACTGAAACTTTTGACCAAAAGAAAAATATTAGGGTGTTGTAGTAGTATTATATAAAACATAAGGGGAACAACGAAATTACTGTTCATTATCTAACAAAAGCACAACGTTGCATATTTATTATGTAAACCTCAATAATTGCATGGGAAGATAATTTGGACTAGTGATAAAGGCTATTGTGGTATTCCGACGGCAGTTGAGTTCGATTCCTGGCTTATGCATCTTTGTGCTGCTTTTAATTCTCCATTGCATTTATATTTCCTTCTTCATTTCCTTTTATCCTGGAGTGCATTTGCTTTTTCTGTTTTGTTTTTCATTTGTTTTTTTTCCTTCTTATTTTTCTTCTTTTCTTTTATCCTGCATGCATTTCTTTTTTATTTCCTCCCTTTTAGTTTTGCATTGCATTTCTTTTTTTAGTTTTCTTTCATTTTTTTCTAGTACATTACATTTCTTCTAATTACATTCTTTCCCATAAAAATTGTATTTCTTTTAACTAAATCATATTTCTGTAAATTTATTTAGAAATTTTAACATATTTTTTAGTTACTTTTCTTTTTAAAGTCCATTTCTCTTTCATGTTAAATTATAGTATATTATTATTAGTCAATAATGTAAAAAAGATAAATTAAATTATCTATTTAATATCCAAATTTATAACTTTAATGGCTAAAACATAAGTCGCCACGAAATTCATAAAACTTTCACAAATTTAATGATAAAAAAAAATAAAAATGTCACCAAATTCCTATTTTTATATTCAAAATATAATGACCCATTTGGTGACCACAATTTCTCATCACTAATATTGAACAATATAGTGACCACTTTTTTCGTCACTTAAAGCGCACTGAACAATCTTTAGGAGACCACTTATTTTCTAGTCACCGAAAGTGGTCACTACAAGGTGTTAAATTGGAGGGAACTTTTCCACTTTTATCTTTTGTGACCACAATATCTAGTCACTAAAATTTCGTAAATTTCTGACCAATTATTGGGTCGCGAAAGAATTATTGACCAACTATTAGTGACCACTTAGGTTCCGTCACGTAGTTTGGTCTCTAAAGACTGTCAATATGGCGGGAATTGTTCCCGCCATTGCCTTTCGTGACCAAATAGTGACCAACGTCACCAAAATTTCGAGTGTGACTAAATTTTGGAGACCAAACACTTTCTGGTCACCAAAACGTACTTTAGGCGGCCAAATTTATTTTGGTCACCAAAGGCCATTTTTCTTGAAGTGTGCAATACTTGAAACCTTTAATCATGATTATTATCTCCACTAATCGTGCCTCTATAGCAGCCCATTTCTCACGTTTCTGATGAGAAGAACTCTCCTCTCAACTCTTGGGTTTCAATGTTTATAAATGCAATATGATAGTTTAAAGATAAATAAAATTTTAAAAGATATTCATTTTATTATGAATTTAAATAAATATATATACTTGTTTAAGCATATAGTCAAACACTTGACTGTCTCCTAAAGGAAAATGTTTAACCTTTTTGTTCTTTAGCTTATATTAGATTCAAACTGAAAGAAAATAAAAAAAAAAATTTACGTTAAGAGATAACGGTGCATTGCACGTGCAGTCAATGGTTATTTTATAGGATTTCTGCCATGGATTCTGAGATTGCTATCCCTTTCGTTTCCGGATAAATTCACGCGAAGGTCGAACAGAACTCGTCGGAGTGCTGGAGAGGTCCGGCGCTGGTGACGGCGGACTATCCCGTATAGTCCCGTCCTGGTGGCAGCAACGATGGCTCGCTCAGCTCGCCGCATGAGCCACTCTACTGTCTGGCCATCATAACGGTAGCCCAACTCTTGCGTGAGCTGGAAGATTCTGGCGGCGCAAATTGTTGGTATCCTCACCCAGCGGCCCCTCCCATTCACCTTCTTGTGGCAGTCGATTGACCTGCGCCTCTTGGGTGGCGGCGGAGCCTCCTACTGGTCACTGGATGAGCTGCCACCGCTGTTACTGTTGTTTCCGGCAGTGGTGGGCTGTCAGGGGAGTGGGGGAAGGGATTTCATTGATTTCCGATTCGTTCCTCTGTGAAATGAAAGGGATAGCATCTCTGAATCCATGGGAGAAATTCTGCTCTTTTGCAACTAAAATTAAATTACAGACACATTTAAAGTTTAATGTATAAGGGACTAAAATTGGAATTTACTTAAAAATAAACTTGGGCAGAACAATTTTCTAAAATAAAGATCGTCAGTTTTGAAGATTGTTGGTGTTGGGAGGGAAGAGAGGATATGGAGAAGAGTGTCGTCGGTGAGATCTTTCATGGAAGATTCCTCCATGGCAGATTTCTCCTTGTCGGAATTGATGAAGTAATCAAAATCAAGAGTTTTGGCGGGAGAAGATGGAGCGACCTGTGCAATACATGTGCAACATATGTGCATTGCATGTGCAATAATTGAGCAATATATGTGCATTGCATGTGCAATTTATGCGCAACATATGTGCCTTACATGTGCAATATATGTGCATTGCATGTGCAATTTATGCTCATTATATGTGCATTGCATGTACAATAACTGTAGTGTAGCCACGGAATTCTTGAAACCTTCAATCAATGTTATTATCTCCACTTATTAATCATGCTGTTAGAATTTGTCAGATCAGATTAGGCGTGCCTCAATAGCCGCGCATTTCTCCTCAAATATCTTTGATAGCTTCTCCACAATCACATAAACATCAGACCCTTTGTACCTTGCAATAGCATTGTGAAATGCAAGCCTAACATCTTCTGCAAAATCTTCGGGAGCGATCGATACTCATTCCTATCCAGCCTCGATTTGATAGCAGTATAGTTTTCATCAGTCCTAAACATAAGGTAATCGCTACGCTTGCTCATCAACCAGTCAATTTTTGTGCTTCAACAATTTATCAAGGAAGGAGCAACATTTTTTCCTCATTTTATTTGACATTTTTTCTAACTTCTTCTTCACACTCTCAGTACCATGACCTGCATTACTAGTTTCTCCAACTTCTTCCCCGGCCCTCAATCTTCTTTAACAACTTCATAACCTCATCCAACTCGCCGATCGAGCTTTGTTTTCAGATTCCGCGCATATCACATCATTTCTTGAAGACAAATTCCTATATATAATGCAAATGCTTCAGATATAAATTCCAATGTCCTCCTCTTCCAACACGGAAATAAGCTTCAATTTGATATCCATCCACTATGCGAAGCTGATCTGGAGTGCTTCTCCTAAGAACTCGTTTCCCTTCAGCATCATGAAAGTCTGTGGCCGAATATTCCAAGTCTTGGTCGTCACAGTAGTGCTTCAAGAGGTTCCGTAATGGCAGGTCACGCTCAATTTTGAAAATGGTCACTGTGTCATCCTATCCTTGAATGTGGATGATCACTTTCTTGCTTGATGATTCTTCCATGATCAGCTTTCGTTATGGATCGGGTGGAAGTTGGTAAGAAGGAAGAAAAGCCCGAATCTGTGCAGGTTCTGGAAAAATGTTATCGCCTCGTAGGAATTTCAAATTTGAAACTTGGAAAATGGTCTGCACGAAAGAGACCCGATCGACACCATATCGTTTATTACTTATTTCTTTCCGATTCAAAGTTGCTGCTAGTCTAAAAGAAAATTAAAATTTCAAAATATAAAAATGATTATGAATTTAAAGTATAAAATATAAAAAGGGACACTATTTTTGTTTTTTATAATGAAAATATCGAAAGTCATTTCATAATATCATTGAAAATAACAATTTGACCCCACAAGTCTTACAAAACATAACAAAGTAAAAAGTTTAGAAACCAAATCGGACATTGTAACCATCTGTATCAAATTTCATGACTCCGAAAAAGAACCCCAGACGCATGAAAAGGAGGGCTTCTCCAGCCTCCATTGAATACCAAATTTACGAACTCCAGCCATCCATCCTTCACTAAGACGTCAGTAGAATTTGCAGATCATTAGCTACAAACTTTAAGAACAGAACTAAGAACAGAGAAATTGCAGAAAGAAGGAAAGAGAGGAAGAAAGTTGAGAGAGAATTTTCTGATTTCTATTGAAGAGAAAATGGAAGATCTGATTACAATAATCACCTACAAAGCTATTTGTACAAGTTCATAAAAAGAGCTCTACAGATTGTACAATGCACCTCATGTGTAGAGAACTAATTCTCTAACTAACTTTCCCTCCAAAACCAGCAAATTAACAGCTAAGGAAGTGACAGCTGTAGTCCATTAACTTAAGCATGCTCTTAAGCATGATCCAAAAATATCTAATGAGATCTGACAGCTCATCAAGGTGGATCCTGCTTCAATTGGATTTGATCTGCTGGAGGAGGCTTACCACAGTTACCAGTGTTGCTCCTGAGCTTCGTGTTCTGTAGCTTCTGTGAGCTCAGCTTGGAGCCCTCTGTATGGTCATTCGGATGGTCATTCTTCAAACCCTCCTCAAGCTGAGCTGGATTAAAAGTAATCAAGCCAAGCTTGGAACTGAGAAACAGAAACTGAGGAGAATGAAGACTCTTGGTAAATATGTCTGCCAGCTAAAGCTTGGATGGAATGTAAACAGGATTGATCAATCCGGCTTTGTACTGGTTTCGAACAATTTGGCAATCAATCTCCAGATGGTTTGTTCTCTCATGGAAAACAGGATTGGCAGTGATGTACAATGCTGCTTGATTATAACAGTAAAAAGGGATTGGAAATGTGATAGGAACTGCAAGGCCCTTCAGAAGGTAGCTGATCCATTGCAATTCAGAAACTGTAGAAGCCATGATTCTATACTCAGCTTCAACAAAAGATTTAGATACCGTAGCCTGTTTCTTGGACTTCCAGGAAATCAAAGAATCCCCAAGAAACACACAGAAACCAGTAAGGGACCTTCTTGTTTTCTTGCAAGTACCCCAATCTGCATCTGAATATGCAGTCAGTTGGGAGATATGCTTTGCTAGATAGAACAAACCCTTGGCAGGACTACCCTTCAGAAATCGAAGAACATGTAAGGCAGCATCCGAGTGATTCTGTTTTGGAGCATTGACATATTGGCTCAGTTGCTGTATAGCATGAGCAAGGTCTGGTCTGGTGAAGCCAAGGTAGAGGAGCCTACCAATGAGCCTGCGGTACTGCTCAAGATCACCAAACAGAGGAGATGAATCATCCTCTAACAGAAGACCAGGGATCATAGGGACTAACTGGTTTGGCATCAGTAAGACCAGAATCCTACAGAATGTCATTAGTATACTTGCTTTGATTCAGAGAAATACCAGAGGTAGACCTTGCAATTTCTACTCCAAAAAAGTATTTTGCAGGTCCGAGGTCTTTTATGGTGAATTTATCATGCAGGAACTTCTTAACTTCAGCAATTGCCTCTTCTGAAGATCCTGTAATTAAAAGATCATCCACATAGACTAACAAAAATAGTTGCAGTCCAGATTTATTGATGATAAAGAGGCAGTGATCATGTTCACACTGCACAAATCCATAGGCTATCAGGCTTTTAGTAAGCTCATGATTCCACTACCTAGATGCTTGTTTAAGTCCATACAAGGACTTCTTCAGCTGACAAACATGTCCTTCAGAGGCTTTGCTGTATCCAGGAGGAGGTAACATACAAATGGCCATGCAGAAAGGCATTATTCACATCCATTTGATGTAAAGGCCAATTATATGAAGCAACCAAAGCAATGAGAATCCTGACTGTAACCACCTTAACAACTGGAGAGAAAACCTCACAATAGTCCTCACCCTCAGCCTGAATATAGCCCTTGGCTACCAACCTAGCCTTAAACTTGTCCACAGTACCATCCGGCAATCTTTTGATCTTAAAGACCCATCTAGCGCCAATAGCCCTTTTTCCTACAGGAAGAGAAGTAATATCCCAAGTATTATTGGCCTCCAGAGCATGAAGCTCCTGCTGCATAGTATTTTCCCACTCAACCTATCCTTTAGCCTGCTTATATGAACAAGGCTCATAGATATGTGATATGTTAGTTAAATAATGCATGTGAGCAGGAGAAAAACGAAGATTCGTCGATTCAGAAACTTGAGCAGTGAGAGGTGGTTGAGGTTTGTGAGATTGAGGAATCACAAAGTCTTGCAACCAAAGAGGTGGTTTTCTGATTCTGGTACTCTGTCTAGGAAGATCAGGATGGATAAAGGGAGAAGCAGTAGATGAGTGAATAGGTTCTGTGATAGGATCAAAATTTGGAGGACTAAGGGAATGGTTAGAAAGCTCATAGGAGGAAGAAGTTGAGTGTGTAGAAGGCATGCCATCATATTTGGTCAGGGTAGAAGAGTCTGAAACCCTTGGAGCAAAATCAGATATAGGAGTGAAAGTGTGTTCCGGCAGCATAGAGAGGTTCAGTAGTGGATTTATCATAAGGGAATGTGAATTCATGGAAGGAGACATCTCTAGACACAAGAACCTTATGATGTTCCAAACTGTAGAGTTTGTAGCCCTTCTGCCTAGGTGGATATCCTATGAAAATACACTTGATGGCTCTAGCACTAAACTTGTCTTTATGAGGAGTATTATAAGTGGCAAAGCACAAAGAGCCAAAAGTTCTAAGATGTTCAAGTGAAGGAATAGTTTTATAAAGGATTTCAAAAGGTGATTTCCACTGTAAAATGGCAGTAGGCAGCCTGTTTAAAATGTAGGTAGCAGTGAGAATGGAATCAGCCCAAAATGTTTTTGGTAATGAGGATTGAAACATTAGAGACCTTGCTATTTGTAGAAGGTGTTGATGTTTTCTTTCAACAACTCCATTTTGCTGAGGAGTGTAAGGACAAGATTTTTGATGAATGATGCCAAGCTTTGAAAACAATGCTTGACAAGAAGAGTTAGTGAATTCAGTCCCATTATCACTTCTAATGACTTTGACAGAATCATGAAATTGAGTCTGAATCATATTCAGAAAATGAGAAATAACAGTGCATGTCATACTCTTATCCTTAAGGAAAAAAGTCCATGTATTTCTACTATAATCATCAACAATTGTAAGGAAATAAGAACATCCATTTAGTGAAGGCTGAGAGTATGGACCCCAAACATCCATGTGCAGCAAATCAAAGCACTTAGAAGTATGAGTGGTGCTTAAAGGAAATGGAATCCTATGCTGTTTGGCAAGAGGACAAATAGTACATGGATGAAGCTTGTTATCAATAGCAGAATATGGCAAATTGAGCTTTCTTAGTACATCAAAAGAAGAATGACCCAATCTATAATGCCCTAACTGAGCTTTGTGAGATGCTAAAGGATTATTTGGCTGCAGCAAATGCAGATTTGCTACCAGTGATGGTTCATAGGACTTTATAGCCTCAGGTTTGAAGGAGTTTTGATCAAGGATATAAAGTCCTTTGATTATCCTTCCCACTCCAACAACTCTTTTAGTATGTTGGTCCTGTAGTATACAATACTCATGGTGGAAAATAAAAGAAATTTTAGCCAAGACAGCACACTTTCTCACAGACAATAAATTGAACCTAAAGGAGGGAATATGCAAACAGTCACCAAGAAGTAACTGATTGTAGAGGTTTACCCAACCAAAATGAGTCACTTATTTAATGGTACCATCTGGAAGGCATACAGAAGTAAAATTGGCTACTAATTTAATGTTTGTGAAAAAGGAGAGATTTATGCCCATATATGATTTGTAGCACCCGTATCAATAATCCATGAGTCCTTATCAATATAATCAAAAAAGGAAAGTGCAGAATTAATACTTGCAAACTCTTCAACATGTGTAAAATTAATAAGGTCCTTTGATGGTCCATTAGAGCTGACGCTAGCTCCACAAGCATTCTGTCATCGCAGCATTTTACTCAACTCTCTCGTATGGCCATTCTGAACCCTTCCTTTTCCCCCAAACCTTTGTCTCAAATCATTCCACAGATCTTTAACAGTTTGTGAGAACATGAAACCATCAATCAAACCTGGATGATCTGATCCATGCAGAGTCATAGCTTCCATAAGGTAAGCATCATGCAGAGTCATTGCTTCCATAAGGTAAGCTTCATGCAAATTATCCAGATTTCTTCCCCCATTTCCAGAAATTGAGTTGTTTCCTGAATTCTTTGAATTATTTGCCATGGAAAATTCTGATCTTAATGAAGTAGCTGTGGAAAGGATCTATTCAACCTGCTTTGATACCATGTAGAATTCACAGATCATCAGTTGCAAACTTGAAGAACAGAACTAAGAACAGAGAAATTGCAAAAAGAAGAAAAGAGAGGAAGAAAGTTGAGAGAGAATTTTTTGATTGCTATTGAAGAGAAAATAGAAGATCTGATTACAATAATCACCTACCAAGCTATTTATACAAGTTCATAAAAAGAGCTCTACAAATTGTACAATGCACCTCATGTGCAGAGAACTAATTCTCTAACTAACTTTCTCTCCAAAACCAACAACTTAATAGCTAAGGAAGTGACAGCTGTAGTCCATTAACTTAAGCATGCTCTTAAGCATGATCCAAAAATATCTAATGAGATCTGACAGCTCATCAAGGTGGATCCCGCTTCAATTGGATTTGATTTGCTGGAGGAGGCTTACCACAGTTACCAGTGTTGCTCCTGAGCTTCGTGTTCTGTAGCTTCTGTGAGCTCAGCTTGGAGCCCTCTGTATGGTCATTCGGATGGTCATTCTTCAACGTCTTCATTGCTTTTCTCCCAACTCAACTCCCACATTTCACTATGTGGCCCTCGGAGTTGTACGTTCTCTTCCAGCAGCCCCACGAATCCTTCAACGAATGCTTTTGGTACTTGGATTCTTTCGGGTACAACTCCGGCTGTTGTTCACCATCTTTGCTCCAAAACGCTAAAGAATTGATTGCGGCTGATGGCTGATGTGATAAAATGGGGACACTCTTGTACACTTTGACGTAAAAATGAGTGCAATGCCCGTGCAATGTGTGTCTGTATTTGTTTCTTTACTTGTGACCAAAATTTTCATTATGAGTATTAGTTTTTATCTTTTATTTTAATTTTTGGGTACAAAAGCTTGGTGAGTTTTTATGAATTATAAAATCTAACCCTAAGATTTGGCAAAAAATAAAAAAAAACCAAACTAACAACTCTAGTGAATGAGACTGTAGGGGCTATTTTGTGGTCTCTTTATTATTTTTTAAACTTCAGGGTTAATTTTGTATTTTGCTTGAAAACTCAAGTTTCGTTTTGTACTTTTTTTTTTAAACTTTGATGTTTATTTTGTACATTTATAAAACTTTTGAGGCATTTTTGTATTTTGCCGTATAATTTTAAAAGTATAAATCTTATTTTCAAAATTCTAAGTTTTATGTTCAAAGTAAAACTATTTATTTCAAAAGTATAAATTTAATAATGAAAAGTACAAGAGTAACTCTGAAATCTATAAGTCTTTCTATCAAAAAGTGTAAGTACTACTTTTTCAAGTATAAGTCTTTCTTTTAAAAACATCATTTTATTTTTTATTAAAAAAAATGTGATAATTACTTTCCAAAACAGAAGTCTAAACTTAATACCCGATATATCACGGTTTAACGCAATATGCAACACATCAGATCGGACTTAATGAACGGTACCCATGAGATTAAACTCAATGCGCAAAATATCAAAGTTAAAATCAATGTGTATCCCCATAACATTCACGAAATACGATCAAGCAATCAATTTTTTGCGATTAATTTTTAGTCGGCCTACATTATATTATAAATAGACTTTAATAAAAGTCAATGCTCATTAATTTGATTTGAAGTAGCTGAATTAACTTTAATCCAGCTTTGTTAATTCATATTTACTCAACACCGACCCTTTTTCCTTGCCTTAAGCAATCAATTTGGAGAACCTCCGCAATTATATATACATAATTGTTTCCTCTCTTTTAGAGACATCCCGGCCATTTTCATCTCAAGTTCAACTGTTCAGAAAACAAAGGTAATTTCTCCCTAGTTAATTTACTTAATCGTCTACATTTTAATCACTTTATAGTTTATAGCATTTTTTTCAATTATTATTTTTTAGCCATTTTAATTATGTACGTACAGATGGAAGTGGCCATGGAAGTCCAGAGAGAAAAAACCTTGGAGTTGGAGAGCGAAGTTGCTCGGCTTAAGGAAGCGATTAAGGAGGCGGAGCGCAGGGCGAAGGAAGCTTATTCGATGAAATCGCCGATGGAGTTTGAGTTTTCGAGGATGGAGAGACGAAGGTCTGAGGAGGAGTTGCAGGCCTTAACTGGGATGACAACCGGTGGAGGCGCAGCCTACGGCTCCGTTGCCCAACATGATTTTTTCGACTATTTCCTCTGGATCCCATAGATATTTTCCAAGGAAGAAGTTTTAGTTTGGGTGCTGGGGCAAAATTATAACAGAGACAAACATCATATGTATTTACTTTAAAACGTAATTTACTGGTTTAGTCAGAAAGAATAAAACAGTGTTATATTAATTCAAAAAATGTAAAAGTATCAATTTTAATTTCCATAATAATAAATAAGAAAAGTTGGCGCAGGTTTCTTCCTACTAAGAAATTTCCCATAGTTTTATGGTCGGCTTCAAATTAATGTTTATTAATAATGTCAAATTTCTTTTGCATTTATGCTATTGTTTAATGTATTACAGTTTCACAAAAAGAGGAGTGATTCTTCCAACAATACAAATGCATATAAATATTGCAGGGGAGAGTGATAGCTCAAGTGTGCAGCAATGACCTCAATTGAGAGAGTATGAACAAATATTCAGATGAGCAAATTAATCTGCTAACTGATGTTTGGATGGAAAATATATATAGATAGAGGATTAACAAAGCCTTCCTGGAACTTGTTCCTTACAATGTGGTATCAATTTTGATTTCTTTCGTAAAAGTACATGATTTGATGTAATGTCCATGGTAACTTGATTGTCATGGTGTAAAAAAACATAATTCAATTGAAACTGTGTGAGGTTGCAAGATGTACGAACTTCATTGCAACTCATAAACAGTACTACTATTTCTCGTAGATTATATACTTAGCTTTTTCTGAGAGCTTTGAAACTAATATGACTTGTTTTTTTATCATACATGATACTAAGGAGTGGCCAAGAAACACAGTAGCCACTAAATAAGGGAGCTTATTGTTCATTCAACATCACAAAATGCCTTTAACTGAGAATGAGCTGTGAAGGGTAGAAAAGCCACTTTGAAGGACATTCTTGCTTTGGCACATTAACTTATTGACTAACTGTCGTGTGATACAAGTAAAATCAGGTCTAGTAACTTGAAGGTACAAGATCCTACCAAAGAGCCTTCTATACCTTTCAGATTCTACGTATAAAGGTGAATTATCATCATCAGGCCCGACCCTGAAGCAGTGGGAACCTGGGCCGCGGCCAAGGGCCAAATACTTCAGGGGCCCAATAATTTATAAAATTGTTATATGTATGGTGTAATTTTTATCTAGGCCCTGTTTGGTAACATGACTCAAATCATGTTTTGAAATCACATTTGATTTTATAATATTAAAAGTGTATTGAGAATGTAAAAAGGTGTGTTAAAAATATAAAAATGCTTATTGGGAATGTAAAAAGGTTTATTGGGAATGATGAAAAACTATTTAAAATCAAAAGTGATTTCAAAACATGATTTGAGTCAAGTTACCAAACAGGGCCCTAATTTTTTAGTATTGGGCCCATATATTATATGTGCACTACTACAAAAAGTAAATTCAACGGCTGTAGTTTAACGGCGGAAGAGACCAAAACCGCCATTAAAAAGAAAGTACGGACTTTCTACGGCGGTTTATATAGAACCGCCGTAGAACGTCATTATCTACGATGGTTTTTTGACAACCGCCGTGGTAAATAACTTTCTATGGCGGTTGTTAGGAAACCGCCATAGAAAGCTATTTTCTATGGCTGTTGGTTAAAAAACCGCCATAGAAAGCCACTTTCCATGGCGGTTCTCAAATAACCGCCATGGAAAATTGCTTTCTATGGCGGGGTTTTTATAACCACAATTGAAAATTGCTTTCTATGGCGGGGTTTTTTTTAACCGCCATTGTTGAATATACGCATAGGGTTTAGGATTTAAATACCGCCAATAAAATTGAATTTATTTTTGTTTAGAGTTGTTTAAAACTCCAATAATGTTGATGTTTGTAATATTCAAATTTAAACATATTATCTGCATCATCTGAATTTTGTATACAAGGGTAAGAGCATTACGCACGTCCACCACTTTATATTTTTTTGATTCTTAATTCTAATAAAAGAAAGTATATATAGATGCAAAGGAAGATCTAACTAGCCTATATATGAGAGATACAAAAACGATCGACAATTAATTAAGACTTTACATGGATACGACATTGAGTTATACTTGTAACCAATTGTGAAGAGTATTAAGTGCCGCTATGAATTTTTATTTTCCCATAATTGAATTTCTTGATTTACTTTATTTAAATAGCGATAAGTAGATAGAAATTCAGAAGTAAAAATCTTATTAGTAATTCAATGAAAATTGCTATTTTTGAAGTTTTCTTAGAATTATTATGTAACAATACTACAAAAATTTTTGAGGGCCTAAAATAATGGATTGGTCAACTAAAAATTTGAAATTTATTTATTGTTTATCACAACATAAAGGCTGAAGTTTGTATATAATTAATAAATATGATGAATTTTACTATAAAAATTGATAAATAGTAAATTGCATATTTATTATTAAATTTAAAAAAATTTTGGGGTTAATTTACAAAAAATAAAAACTAGAAATTAATAAAAATAGAGGCGCGCGCGGGAATCGCAATTTTTTCTTACACTTTCTACTTACGGCGGTTTTAATTAAACCGCCGTAGAAAGTATGTTTCTATGGTGGTTTTAATAAAAACAGCCGTAGAAAGTGTGTTTCAAAAATCTTATTAGTAATTCAATGAAAATTGCTATTTTTGAAGTTTTCTTATAATTATTATATAACAATACTTAAAAAAAATTTGAGGACCTAAAATAATGGATTGGTCAACTAAAAATTTGAAATTTATTTATTGTTTATCATAATATAAAGGCTGGAGTTTGTATATAATTAATAAATATGATGAATTACTATAAAAATTGATAAATAGTAAATTGCATATTCATTATTAAATTAAAAAATATTTTGGGATTAATTTATAAAAAAATAAAAACTAGAAATTAATAGGAATAGAGGAACGCGCGGGAATTCTCAATTTTTTCCAACACTTTCTAAGGCGGTTTAAGATAAACCGCCGTAGCAAAACCCAATATTTTACGGGATTTCTACGGCTGTTGTAGTTAAAACCGCCGTAAAAAGTTACTTTATATGGCAGTTTCTTAATAACCACCATAGAGAGTTACTTTCTATGGCGGTTTTAATTACAGCCGCCGTAGAAAGTGCATTTCTACGGTGGTTTTTAATAAAACCGCCATAGAAACTTGATTTCAATGGTGGCATTTGAATTTTAAGGGAAAAATTGTGAGCTTCCTCTGTTTCCATCTCCAGCCAACCGCCGCTTCCCCTTCATCTTCTGTGAGGAACGTCGCCAGCACCTATCCTCTCGCTGCCGGTTTTTTCTCTTGTCTTCCGCCGAAGCCGTTCTTCCGGCGGCGTTGATAACCAGACCCGTCATCACCCAACTCCGAAGATGGTTTCTTAATCGGCCATCACCCACCACTTGGAGTTAATCCCCCACCAGAATTTCACCACAATCTGTCCTTGTTGTGGGCTTCAAATCATAAAAAAGGTTATATCAAATAGTTTCAACTTTATTTAATCTTTACAAATTTTATTGTTACTTGATTATTGCAATTGGCCTAGGGTTTATTATTAGTGTTAACTTCGGGTTTGGTGAGATGGTGAGATGATGAATGATTAAATTCAGGTTTTATTAGTGTTAAATCGGTCATTGTTTTGATTGTGAAAGCTGTTCTAAAGAAATTTTCACAAATGCTATTTCTGTGTCACTTTTATCTCTATATGTTGTGTTCAATACTTTAATATTTTTCAGAGAAGGAAAATCTTTACCATTATGGGTTTCCAAGTGAGCTTTAAGATCTTAATTTTCCTACTCAAGAGGCTACTCCCGAGCTTCCTGAGTGTGCATTTCGAATAAATATTATAATGGATGGGATGCAAGAGAAGGACTGACTGGCCCTAGTTGCTCTGTCAAATGTTTGCTAGAATTTTTTGATATGGTTTTGTACATTCATGTTCAACAGTGCATGTGTGCTGTTTGATTTTTAGTCTTTTTATAAATTTTTATTTTTGTTCTTGCTTTTTGAAACTTATTTTATTATATTTAAGCAGGACTTACAAAGCATTGAGTATTTAAAGTGCTTTTTTCCCTCAACATGTGTGCACTATGATGTGAGCCGCCTACCTTACCCACCACAGTTGCAGTTGTTTGCTATGGTGTTGAAGGGATCTATCATCTGACTCTTCATCAATGAGTTTCTTGAGTTTTAAAAGCAAGAAAAGTTTCCTAGCCACAACATAGTTTCCCTTTCTTTAAATCTTTGTAAACTTTTCTTTGGCCTGTTCAATTCTTTGATAATTTTGGTTTGGTTGTGAGGTGGTTGGCTGCTTGTATTTGTTTTACAATGGGAGCTCTACATACAAGTTAAGTTGGGTGATATCGCTTACTTTCAAATTTTCTTTCTTAGCTACATTCATCTCTTGTTGTCATTTTTCTCTATAACTCGTCTTAAAAAAAATAGGAAAAAGAACCACAATGTTTTATGCATTTATTTACCTTCAAAGTTTAATGCAAATGTGGTTTTTGTGGGACAAAGAAACAATTGAAAATTTGTTGGCTGATTAAGTTTTAGAGTGTTGCAGGGGGGTTTGGGCAGCAGTGCACATATTTTGTATTTGTTTTTTTCAGGTTGTTTGTTGTGCAGAAAAACTTACCTGCTGCATAAAACATAATCTGTGAGTTGTTCTTTGACTGTTGGTTTTGTTATTGCATGTCTTGTAGGTTTAGGGCACAATTCAAGAAAAGCTGCACAAGCATGAGCTAACAAGATTTCTTGTAACAAAAGAACTAGTGTGGTTTAGTGCATGTTCCATTGCTTAATTTTCCTACTGATTTTGGTTTGTTTTATTCTCAAAATTGATTAGGTTGAGATTGGATTTTTAACTTTTTGAAGTTTGAATGCCTTAGTCATTACTATTTATTTATGTGTATATATGACTATTAATATTGCAGATAAATAGTTATAAATAGTTGTATGTCTTTTCTTAATTTCTATTGTAATAGTTTATTTCAACTTTTTGATTGGCTGTTTTTTGTATATATATATTTTGAATGCAGAGTTAAAAAAAAATGAAATATTTTAATTTTTTTTATTTATAAATTTGGTACTTTCTATGGCGGTTCTCTTATCCACCGTAGAAAGTACTTTCTATGGCGGTTTTTTTGGAAACCGCCATAGAAAGTCCATAACCTTTCTACAGCTGCCAGATAGATGGCGGTTCAAATACTTAAAAAATCGCTGTTAAATGTGGGAAAATACAGCCTTTAAAGCCCCTTTTGTAGTAGTGGTGTGATATGGGTCGATGGTGAAACAAAATGTTGATATTCAAAAATCCCATTTTTATTTTTATTTTTTTTGGTTTAACCATGTGTAAAGTCCATTAAATTTTCTTCTTTTTTCTAAACCAATTGCTGAATTGAATTTTTTTTTAAAAAAGGCCCACATGTTTTTACACCGTGTGTAAAGTCCTGAACTAAAATTTTTTTAATAAAAAACTCAACTTTTAGAATGACAATACTCATGAATATTGACTTTTTTAGGAAGTTTTGATGTAAGTACTGTTATAGATAATCTTACATATAAAACGGCTCAAATTTTCATTTATAGACAATTTTGTGATTATATTTAAGCCCCATTTTTTAATTTTGTCCAGGGGCCTCGTAAGTTTGAGAACCGGTGCTAATCATCATCCAAGAGCAAAATAGGAATCATTGGTGTAGCCACTGGTTTCAATCACTTAAGCCTGCATTTTTCAAGATGTCTAAGACATATATACTTTCTTTTCAAAATTTGTTTTTAGGGTATTGGAAAAGATGGGAGAGGAATTGCTTTGGTATAACGAAAATGGCTTAAGCTAATTATTCGAAACACAATTAATTGTAACCAGAAAAGTAGTATGTATAGGTCTTAATTTGTTTGTTCACAATTGAGTAAGTAATTAAAAGCATCATATAAATAAAATTGAATATAAAAAAAAATCGTTTAAAGATGTAAAAGGCTAAAGTAATCGAATATAAGTAACTATTTTCACATTTTAGTGAAAAAAAAATTCAAATGAGTAATAAATTTTAGTTTACTTCCCACGAACCCAAAAAAAAAAAAAAAAAAAAAAAAAAACCGTAAGTCCTTATGATTTAGGACCGTGTATTTTCTTGAAATGATATACATATTCCATGAACATATATTTACAGCAAAATTAACCTTGTCGTACACTGGTTTTGGAGAACACACTCACAATATAAATTATATATATATATATATATATAAATATATACATACATATATATATAGCAATATAGCAACGTAAATATGTATATATATACATCAAAATAAAATAGAGATGAACCAGGAAGCTGATCGACATAATTTAATTTATTGCTTGGGAAAAGGGAATTTGATCCCCCTTTTAGTCAAATGATCACTTTATGAACAAGTTATTACTGGCAAGTGATATTATATATAGAGTTTGATAAAAGTCAATGCCCATAATTTGAAGTAGCTTAATTAACTTTACTCCACCTTTGTTAATTTATTTATTTTTTCTTAACACCGACCAAATTTCCTTTCCTTAAGGAATCAGTTATAGAGGAGAACCTACGCAATTATATATACATTCGGTTCCTCTCACGTTAATTTACAATCAATTACAACATTATATTGCATCTCAATTGATCAAAGTTTTTAGAGATATCCCATTTTCATCTGAAGTTCAAGTGTTCAGAAAATGACGGTAATTTTCTCTGTGTTTAATTTACTTTAATTGCATAATGTGTTTATTATGTACAAATTTAACTTTTTTTCATCTAAATGTTTTACAAAAATAAAATAAAATTGGTGTTTGTATGGTTTTGTTATAACGACAAATTAAATAAAGGACTTTAGTTTGCATATGAACAACTTTTTACCAGTTTCAAATGTTTTTTTTATAAGGATCGTAGCTAGATATTCTATTTCACCAATTGTTGCCTTACATAGAATGTGACTCTTACGACCCAAATCCGTAAAAATATTGAAGCCGAAAGATAAATGGTATTACAAGAAAATAGAGCTTTAGTGACAATTCCTTACTAGTGACTTTTGAACAATTTGCCAAAAACTGTCACTCAATAATTGTCACTAAAACTCTATTTTCTTGTAAGCCCCAATGGAAAATTAATATAGCTTTAAATGTCACTAAAGACCCAATATTGTCACTAAAACTCTATTTCCTTGTAGCCCTAATGGAAACTCCAAAAAAACTTATTGAAACACTTCTTCTTCTTTTTCCTTTCTTTCTTTTCCAATTGAAACGTTTACCATTTACCATTAGTGACTAAATCCAACCTTTTCTATGTGCTTAGACTGTTGAAATGTTAGTCCATATGGATTGTCCGGGTTGTGTGAGCAAGATTAGGAAATCTCTCCAAGATCTTAAAGGTACGTATACAATTTAATAAATTAATTAATATAATATAAAATGGCAAAGGGAAAAAGAAAAAGAAAAAAAAAAGCCATTAATTAATTTGATTGCTTTCATTTGAATTTTACAGGAATAGACAACGTAGAAATCGATGTGGCCATGCAGAAGGTGACAGTTACAGGATCAGCTGACCCAAAGAAAGTCCTCAAAACAGTAAGGAAAACTGGAAGAAGAGCCGAACTTTGGCAACTCCCTTATAATCCTGTCCTGAGAAACCACGATTAAACGGCCCCTAATCCACATGGTTACGGCGCCAGTGGCGGCCCGGCAGGGTACGCCGCGGTGGCTCAGCCAGTGGCGTCGTCTTCTTATAACTACTACAAGCATGGCTATGATTATGGTCAAGATCAGGCTTATTTTCATAGTTACAGCAGTCATCAATATGGGCAGTCAAGGGTATTTGGGAACTTGGGTGCTGATACATTTTCTGAGGAGTCTGCTCATGGTTGTGCCATTATGTAATTAATTAATTAATTAATTTCATATCATTTAAGAATTTTTTTTTTTTTTTTTTTTTTTTTTTTTTTTTTTTTTTTTTTAGGATCACATCTCAGAAATTTGAGTTGTAATCTATTCACTCTTTTCCACAATTGTGTTTTTTTGTCTTAATTTTTACATTGTTGAAAGTTATTTGACTGTTAATTTACAAAAATTTGTGGTTATCTTGAAGTTTCTTTGTTTTTGTTTTTTTTTATAAATATTATGAGCAATCGCTTAAATACAACAAATTATTTCATGCATCTATTGCAGGATTTTGCACTATGCAGCATGTATTATTTATTGATTGATAAAAGTGTAAATTTTTTGTCAAAATGACGAAAAAACAAGGGGCTGCCCATATTTATTTATTTTCATCTTGATTGATGCGTTACACAAATAAATGTTGTAACATATGTATAGAATATTTTTTTTCAAATATCACATTACTAAAAGAAACGATTTGCAACAAAATCAAAATTTATTTTTCTTGCAACCTGATTACAAATCATGAAGATGTGTAAAGTGATTGCAAGAGTTAAAACAGAAATTACAACATGAAAATCAACTAAATCTCACTGGGAATTGAGCATTAGCCCAACGATAGTTCTACTGAGCAATGTGCCCCAGAATGCGGGTTGAATTTCCATGGCAAATGTAATTAAAAAAAAAAAAAAACGAAAAACTAAAACTCATTCGTAGTATTTCTTACATTAATCAAAAGCACTTTGTGTTAACTTCGTCATCACTTCAACGATCACTTGTGGAACTCTATCACCCACATGGTGCAAACACAACATTCAAAACTTAGGCCTCTAAATCCAGCTTTAGTAGCCAAGGCCTGAAATTCCCTTTTTGACCTTGCTTTTGCACCCGTTCCAAATAACCCCATCATCAGAACATCAACTTCCAAATTGCACTTCGTACTTAAATCGGCAGTTCCAGGATCTTCGGGAACAACTGTTTCAACGGCAATTACTTTCCCATTTTCTGGTAAAGCCTCGTAACAATTCCTCAACAGCTTCAAACAATGATCATCGCTCCAATTTTGAAATATCCACTGTATATGATCATCATTAATATATATATAAGATTGTTGCATATGGTACGTAGAGAAAGGGGAAATTATATTATCTCGGCCCATTAGAAAAGGTCATACTTTTAATGTGACGTAAAGAATATATGCATAAAGAAGGGGTATTAAAAAAAATAGAAAAATGAACCTTGGACCATTTCATGAAACTTAACTTTGTCTTTTAAAATTATGTGGATTGAATACTTACTTTAAATCCACAAAAGCTATGTAATTCTTAATCCAAATTAATTAAGCTCCTATTGAATATCCCACTAAAATAATTACCTTCATAAAAATTACATCAGCTTGTGGAACACTTTGAAACATATCTCCCCCTATATGCTCCACTCCTGCAATTTTGTACACTTTTCATGATCAGCTTTGTGCTCGATCCCCTCCACCCCCTAAAAAAAATACAAAATCCCTCGAGGTTTGTCCAAATTGTCTAGTAAAATTTAAGGTTTAGAAAATTACTAGAGGTAATTTGAACAAAATTTCAAGGGATTTTGTAATTTACCCGAAGAAAAATTAATTATATACGTACCAGGATGAGATGGTGCACGCTCTATGGTGGTTGGCAAGTCAAAATTAATACCTTTGATATTAGGGTATTTAGATGTTATTGCAGCAACGGCATGTCCAAAAGCACCACCCACATCAACTAGGGATTTTAAGTTCTCAAAACCTTTGTAACTCTCATGTTCAAGGAGTTTCCTTATGAGAAATTTTGTATGGGTTAACATTGACTCGTAAAAGATCTCGCCAAACCTGCCATCAGTTGTTGCATATTTATAAAATGGAGCACCATGAGCCCTCTCAAATGGTGTCGTTCCTCCTTCCAAAACAGCATCGTCCAATTCGGACCTGTATATATAGTGGCAGATCTTGACTAAATTGATTGAAGTCAATAACGATAAATTTCTCTTTATCAGAACATAAATACTTATAATTATAAAAATTAAAAAAATTTATTTTTTCTTGCAGGAGCATAGCCCTACTGTTTTTAAGGATGTTTCGTCGCTATGTATACATATATACTTTATGAGACGTAGGTCAAATTATAGGTAGGTGAAAGAATACATAAAATACGGGACAGCGAGAGTAATATTTAATAATATATATAATATCGTACGTACCACAAGTTTGTCATGACCTTGTCAAGAACACTCATCAACATGGGCATCAATGGTGCTCCATATTGGTGCTTAACGTAATACTTGGCCACCGGCCCCAACCCGTACCGCCTTTCCGGGCATTCCCTGCCATCAACAACGAGGGAACAAGTCAGCACCGATTGGGTGACGAGGAGGGCGAGCATCCGGTCCAGCAGGCCCGCGGCATCAGGGTTTTTGGTCGGCATTTGAGATGCAATCTCAGAAGCTGAAAGCCTGGCGCCGGGGCCGGCTCTAGCAATGATTTCCAGCAAATCCAACCGGATGGCGGATTTCAAAACCACGGACACCCAAGCGGAGTGCAACAACCTCAGGCTTTGGACCTATTGAGATTATGGAGAATATTAATCCAAATGCCTACCGCCTCAAGTTGCCAAGCCACATTCGTACTGCCGATGTTTTCAATGTAAAACATCTAGTGCCCTATCACGGGGACTCTTCGGATGAGGAGGCTGCTGCAAATTCGAGGACGAATTCCAACCTCCCTAGGGAGCATGATGAGTCATGAGAAATAGAGTTAGCGTATTTGGTGAAAATGGACCAAGTGGACCTGCGGCCTGTGCAAGAAAAAAACAGTGGAGTTTGGCGAATCCAAGGGCCAAGTTGATGGGAAACGGGCGTAGGAGCAGGACCCATCACTATGCCATGGCCTACGACGGATTTCGGTGATCCCATATCGTTTGGACCTCCAAAAACGTTTTTGCCTTTTAGGAAAGTTTCGTTTTTAGTATAACTCTTGATAGGAGTATCCGATTTTGATTCTATTTCTTTCGTTATTCTTGTTTTCAGCAGGAGGTCGATTCCATATTGGGATCGGCAATATTTCCTTTTTTGGTAAGTTTTTTGTTTTCCCTTTAGTTTCGGTTTCGGGCGCCTATAACATTATAAATAGGTGTTTCATCTCTTGTAGTTAGATACGTTTTGATTAATTGAGATTAGTATCATTTCTTTACTAATTTTCGGTAATCCTTGTGCGGATTCAACAATTGTTGGATGCCTGTTTGACTTGTATTTGTGCGCGAATCAATAGTCCTCCAGAAGGCTAGCTTCTTCCAGTTTCTGCGATTTCTTCTCATAGATAGCTTCTGCTACATTAAATTCAGAGCGTTCTCGTCATGGGAGAGATGATTTAGATTATCCTCAGATTATAAATGTACAAAATCACAGGTTTTTTGGGCACTTTTTGTCAGTTAGCATAATCTGTTTTTGATTTTCAAATTTACTTTTGTAGCTTTAGCTTAGTGATGCATTGTTCATTTGGCTTGCAGTGTCTTTGTAGCCACTTGGAATGTGGGAGGAAAAGCACCTCCAAATAATTTGAATATGGATGATTGGCTGCATTGCGCACCGCCAGCAGATCGATATCTATCTTCTTGGGTATAATCTTCAAAATTTTCTGCTTAAGTTGATAAAAAAAAAAAAAAAAGTATACTATTTGGGCTAATGTGGCCATTCAACGGTTTCAAGAAATAGTTCCTTTGAATGCTAGAAATATATAGGGTGTTGAGGATAATGGCCCTGCGAAGAAGTGGATTTCTCTCATGGAAGACACTTAACAATGGCGCTGGTGCAAGTGGAGGTAGTGGGTGTTATACAACAACTCCTGTCCCTGATCCCATTGTTGAGTGGAATGCAGATTTTGAGGGATCAACCAGGCAAAAGGCCGCCTCTCTTTTGCCCGGTTGATCTTTTCAGACACCTCAGTGCTGGAGAATGGACAATGACATGGCCCTGTCGATCTTCTTCTTCTTTCTTCCGATGAAGATCCAAATTAGGCCAAAATGAAGAAGAAGAAGAAGATGAATATTCTTAAAGTGGGATTTTTTTAATTTTTAATATGACCATGCCAATCACCTGGAAATTGCCTGCTATGTGTTCGGGAAAATGCCAAACTGAGTATTTCTCCACATATGCATCGGACTATAAATTCTTGAAAAGGATTTGGTGAGAAAAAGTGGAAAGTCTCCAAGAAAATCATTTTCTGATGTCTGTGCTAGTTTATCCAAATCTGCTGGAAGAGAATAATGGTGGATCATCATGGAGCTACTCAGACCATGGACCCTGAGCTTTACAAAGCTACAGTTGATGGAGCTATTCTTGAATTTGTCACAGCAATGGAAAAGTGGGCTGTGAACAGACATCACTGTCTTTCGGCTTCATGTGTCCCGTTGGGTCCTCAGAAGAACACGGTTCTTCACCTCGCGACGCGCTTTGGGCATCATGAAATTGTTAAGCTTATTTGCAAGGATTTACCTGACTTGGTTGCAGCGAAAGATGTTAGAGGCGATGATTTGGGTCTTCATCGGAAGAAGAAGGGAAAAAAAAAAAAAAGATATAAAGAGAAAAGAAATGAAAGGCGCTGGAGACTTGAAATATCTGTTTATTTTTTCGCCTAGTAAGGACTGAACTGATTAGTTATTTTAGCAAATTAGGGGAGTAGTGTTAGTAATACCTTAAAATATTAGGAAGACTTCGTAATTTCTCCAAACCTCGTGGGAGGTAAGTATAATTAACCTTCTTTTTTTTCCCCCTTTTTTAATGGTGTTAAGTATACAGTACATATCGTTAGGCTTTTAATAATCGGAAACACCTACTAGTCCTCCCAGATACTATATATTCCTCGTAAATATTTAAATTATAAGTACGGTAAGTTGATTTTAATTAAATAAATAAATATTTGGAAAAAAAAATACACGGTGAGCTCATGCTTTGCCATTATATGATGACATTGTGTTTCTTAATAAATCACTAGACTTATGACGGAAATTTTTCAGAAAAGAGCAAAGCAGTTGAGCGCGAGCAGTTTCCCCAATAACGTTATCATTCTTCCCTAATAACCTGTTATAATAAAATAGTTTTATTCAAGAATAAATAAATATATAAATCACCCGTCTTGCAATATTATTATATGTGCAATATTCTTATTACATTCACTATTATAAAACAAAAATTTCCCTCCTTGAAATTATCCCAAAAGTCTTTCAGAAAGCCACACTTTGCTTAAATAATTCTTCCTCAATTTGGTTGAATAATCTTTTGATTTGAGTAGGTTGCTTTCATCTTTGGCAGGTGGACTAATGAAGCTGTACGTTTACACTAATTAATTAA